>JABMCL010002109.1:377500-382500 GCA_018857735.1 Alviniconcha marisindica | reverse complement strand
TCACGTACGCTGTATCGAAAGAGGTGCAGGCACTGGCCAGGACCAAAATCGTAGACGGTTGGTTAGGCAGAGAGGGAGGGAGCATTTACCTAACTCTGCACTATAATCATCAGAATGGTTTGTTTGTTTGTTTGTTTGTTGTTCATGTGTGGCACCCACGTTTTCCTTTAAACTGACTAAGGAAGTACTTCACTTGATTATGGGCAGCGACGTAATCCCCCGGTTTGCTGTGCCGCTATAGATATGGAAAGTAAAGTCATTAGACAATGTCCGTGAAGCATACCCGACCCAGCCATACACCCTCTCCCTCCTCCCCTATACGTTTAAATGCTTCAACTCCATCGTGTATTTGGAATTCGTGCTTAAACCGGTAACGCGCCTTCCTGCTAACGAAACTCAGTCGGTTTAGTGAGTGGTTTGGCTTTGCTTCCTTCCTTGCTTGCGTACGTACGTTGCTGGGAGGGAGGGAGGGGGAGGAGAGAGAGAGAGAACTCGGAAACTTTAATACTCAAGGATAGTAGAGAGAGAGAGAGAGAGAGAGGGAGAGGGAGAGAGAGAGAACTCGAACTCGAAAACTTTAATACTCAAGGATAGTAGAGAGAGAGAGGGGGGGAGAGAGAGAGAACTCGAACTCGAAAACTTTAATACTCAAGGATAGTAGAGAGAGAGAGAGAGAGAGAGAGAGAGAGAGAGAGAGAGAGAGAGAGAGACTTTTCTCATTGGTATGGTGAAATGTGTCTTCGGGGCATTCGTCACTGTGAACTGCCCACCCTTTCTGGTCCGGATCTTGTTGGGCGACCTGAAGTAGACCCCGGACGACCATATCACTAATGTAGGTCAGGACGCAGACTGAAGCGAAGTCCACTAAAGGCTGTTGTTCAGAGGGGCGCCTTTTTTCCCCCCCACCAGTGAAAGAATAAATCACAGAGTTCAGCTGGCAATGGTAACGGGGGCGATGCTGTTTGGTTCTCTTTTATTATCCGGATTGCGATCCTTCTGTACATTTCACGGTTCACACGGATGACGCTCACAGGACTAAAGCTATTAATTCAGCCTGCTCTCACAAGGTTCTTACTTGTCCATATTCAGTTCATTTAGTTCGTTCACGACACCGACACATCCATTTTTTTGAGCGTAGATGTTAATATGCCGACAGGGCAGGCCTTGAAAAAACCCCACGATGGGCGAAAATTTGGAGTAAAAGTTTTCAAACCAGGACATGCTTGGACTTTTGTTATACGTTCTCTCTCTCTCTCTCTCTCTCTCTCTCTCTCTCTCTCTCTCTCTCTCTCTCTCTGGCACAACTCTTTATTAGTAACCAGTCCCACTACACCAACTCCAGGAATAACCTCTATGTGCCAAGGCCAAGGCTTGACTTACTTTAAAACTAGCATATCCTTCGCTGGAGCGTCCCTCTGGAACTCCCTGCCTCAAAATATAAAATCATGTATTTCTGTTCGTTGTTTCAAACGTAATCTGCACAAATGTATGTCTGAGAATAACCTTTCGTCAAATTTGGACGGATTTGCTTGAATCACACGTTTGCCTAAAAATGTGAGTGTTGTATACACGTATGCTCATGAAAGAAATTTAATTTTGATGTTTCTGCACATTTGTAGAAACTGTGAAACTGCATTAATCAATTGCTTAATCGTGCTTATAATATTTGTTTGTGGTATTGTCGTGTTTATTTGTGTTTGTAGTATAGCAAGGACTGGCTGTTAGATAGGTCCAAATGGACCTAACGCTACTATCCTTGAGTATTAACGTTTTCGAGTTCGAGTTCGAGTTCGAGCTCTCTCTCTCGAACGTATAACAACAGTCCAAGCATGTCCTCGTTTTAAAAACGTTTATTCCAAATTTTCGTTCCTGAGGGTTTTGTAGATGAAATGCATGAACAAATGTCATATTTATTTATAGATATAGATGAAATGCCTGAACCAATGTCATATTTATTTATAGATATAGATGAAATGCTTGAACCAATGTCATATTTACTGTGTGTGGAGAGATATCGGTTTCATGGATCGTAGTCAATATTTCGAGAATTGTATGTGGACACACACTGCATTCAACACTCTCTCTCTCTGTCTCTGTCTGTCTGTCTGTCTGTCTGTCTGTCTGCCTGCCTGCCGGCCTGTCTGTCTGTCTGTCTGTCTGTCTGTCTGTCTGTCTGTCTTTGTCTGTCTCTCTCTCTCTCTCTCTCTCTCTCTCTCTCTCTCTCTCTCTCTCTCTCTCTCTCTCTCTCTCTCTCTCTCTCTCAACGATCTTACGCTTTATTTTCCTCTCTCAAGAAACGAACTGTGTGTTTGTGTGCGTGTATGCGTGCGCGCGCACGTGTTTGTGTGTGTGTGTGTGTGTGTGTGTGTGTGTGTGTGTGTGTGTGTGTGTGTGTGTGTGTGTGTGTGAGAGAGAGAGAGAGAGAGAGAGAGAGAGAGAGAGAGAGAGAGAGAGAGAGGGGGTGGGGCAACAGAACTTGTTATTTTTTATTTTTTTAAGGAGTTCCTGTCTACATGAATATTTTTAAGGAGTTCCTGTCTACAGCAAACAGGCCTACCTACAGCACATAAATTATAGCACCATTTTTCGCCGGAAGAATCCCCAAGATTGCAGTGACCACACAGAAGTGAAGGAAGCATATTTTGTGGGACACGGAGACAGGCTCGAGTCGGATCTGTCCGACGCCACCCTCCTGTGACAAGAGATACCATACCACCGCTGGTATCGAGCCTCTGCTGCAACATATGCCTATTTCATTTCCACGGCGCCCTCCAGGGAAATGTGGCAATGAAACTGGCGATTGGACCTAAGAGCAGCCACTCCGAGTCAAGGTTGGAGAGTAGCGTCCCTTGTCAAAGATGTCGGTCGTATGAATGTGTATTGGCCTCCCACATCTCTGCTGCTCATGTTTTGTGTTCAATTGATCTAATTTTGAAACCCCGCGTGAAGCTTGCCATCGATGTCTTCTTCGATCTCACTTTGATTTCTTTTCTTTTTTTCCCTCTTTTTTTCTCTCCTTTGGGTGCTGCAAAATGTCCTTCGTTTTGCGGAATAATTTGAATCGCCGCAAAGCCCACTCTCTCAGTGCTGGTATTGTTAACTCTCTTCAGTCAGTCTTTTGCGTGAGAACATAGAACGTTCGCTACATCTGCGTGTCGTGAGCAAAAGCAAACGTCAGTCGCATCGATTAGAAACAATAACCGGTGTTGCACCGGAATAATGCAGGTCATTTCAAATCAGCATTGGATCGGTTAATAAAAAATAAAAATAAAAAGAAGAAAGAAAGAAAGGAAAAAAGAAAGAAAGAGAGAAAGAAAGAATATAAAAAGGGGGAAAAAGAAGAAGAAAGAAGGAAAGAAAGAAGGAAAGAAAGAAGAAAGAAACAAACAAACGAAGAAACAAACAAAGAAAAGAAAAACGGAAAGAAAGTTGACCGCTAACGTTCTGAAACAAGATCCAAACACACAAACGTGTAAAAAGAAGGCTGATTTTTTTTAATGGGACAACACAAAAGAGTGGTACATTTTTTTGAGGGAAATCCCGTTTTTGAAAAAGCAACGAACTGACAGCAAAAAGATGACTATAATATTGTCTGCTTATCCTGTTTCCGTTGTTGCTCAGTGTTCAGAACACCTTAGAAAAAGGGGGTTTCCCCAGAACTTGCACCTGGGTAGTGATTTTCCATTAAAATCAGCGTTCTTGACGATGATGAAGTGATGCTTAATGTCCTCAGATGTCAGCTGACATATTAGGGACAAGTTGTGACCAATGCCGAAGAACGGTTCAATAAATCTTTACGTCCACGGAAACCAGAAGGCTCGTTAGGACGGACAGCTCATGACGGCCACCTCGACTCTCGCACAGCTCCTGAACTATGACAGCGTTCTTTTGTGTGTTTGGAACTAGTACGGTTAGCATCACCCGACAATGCTCTTCCTGCATGAACGCGCACTTCAGGTTTTAACTCAGTCGGAGCAGTTAGTTTCCTCTGTAACGACCAGTGTACTGTTTATCAGTCAATGTCTGCATTTCTAGAGTAAATAAAAATATCAGTAACACCACACTGTGTTCAAAATTTTCGGTTGTCTTCAAACCTTGAACTGAGACTGAAGTTTCAATGTCTGTATTATGCATAAAACTGAATATAAATTGTATTTTAAGAATAAACCAACAAACGACCCCCCAAAACAACAACAACAACAACAAAAGCCTTCTGAACTCGGTTAAAGTTGTGGTTTATAGACTAAAGGTAAACAAGTAAGTAAGTAACCGATTGGTTTCAATCGCCTAGTCACCCTCTTGTGTCATATTAGGGCAACAGGCCGGCTTATTCAAAACACAGTTGACAAGAACAGAGCGGGGTGGTGTGTGTGTTTGTGTAAGGGGGGGGGGGGGTCGTTTACCATTCTTCTCCCTTTAAACTTTCGTGTACCAGTAGTTTTTATAGTTTTTAGATATATATATTTTTTACAATCAACCAGTACGGTTATATCAGGGCGATCATGAACGATATTTCTCGTGAAGATGAATAGCTTACGTCGTGGATAGTACATTTGCCAACCACGTTTGAGCAGAAAATCAATCCTTCGTTCAACAACGGTGTGGAGGGAAAAAAATCATCTATCGATCATCCGGATGGTAACACCTTCCCACCCCCTCCTGTCCCATCACTACCTCCCCTTCTTCCCCTCTAGTAATCAGTGGAATGAATCCATTCTATGTTCTATTAATTTTTGTCAACCCCACAAACATCGGTTAAAAAACAACAACACAAAACCCCCGACAACAAACATACATCAGTAACAGCACAAAAGGGCCTGTGTGAATTTCATTAACTTCTTCACGGCTGACTGAGCGCTGACAGGCGCGGAGATGAATCTCAACAATACAAGAGAGAGAGAGAGAGAGAGAGAGAGAGAGAGAGAGAGAGAGACAGAGAGAGACAGAGAGAGAGAGAGAGTACGGAACTTTATTCTAAAAGAGAGACTCTAACTCGAAAA
>JABMCL010002109.1:360000-362500 GCA_018857735.1 Alviniconcha marisindica | reverse complement strand
CAGACATATGTTTGTGATGTAGTAATGTTTTCGCCTCCGTTGGGTGCACACAACGCATATTCTTTGGGGGTTCTAGCGTTCTGTCAGTTGCAAGTCAGGTGAAATGTAAATACATATTGAGATGTGCCTACTATATTGACTCTCTCTCTCTCTATCTCTCTCCCCACTCTCCTTTCTCTGTCTGTCTGTCTCTGTCCTGTCTGTCTGTCTGTCTGTCTGTCTGTCTGTCTGTCTGTCTGTCTGTCTGTCTGTCTGTCTCTCTCTCTCTCTCTCTCCTCTCTCTCTCTCTCTCTCTCTCTCTCTCTCTCTCTCTCTCTCTCTCTCTATGTGCGTTGGGGTAAGTAAGCAAGTAAACATGGTGCTTAACGTCCACAGAAACCATAGGGCTTATTAGGGACGGGGAGAAGGGGGGAAGGGGGTATGGAGGCTGGGGAAGAGGGATATTATATACCTATCGCTACACTGTCACCACCAGAACGACTCCTGCATTAAGATGGGCAGCGATGAGAGCCATTTGAATGTTTCAGTAATTGTGAGGGACAAAGTCACAAGACAGTGTCCACAGACCACAACCTTTTGAATAGAGAGGAGAGCCGAAGCGGAATCGAACCGAGGTCCTTGTGCTTACCAGCCTAACGTCTTACCGCTGGGCCAAACCGGCTCACGACTTATGATAAGACTTTGATCGTCGTGAGCTGTCCATGTGCGGTCGACAGGATGTTAGGGTCCAATAACTATGATTAAGACTGGGGCTTTGACTTGTGTGCGCGTGTGTTTAACTTTTTTTTCTTCCGTCGTCAGACCTTCCCTGCGTGTGTCCGTTGGAGGAAGGGGGTTGTGGGGTGGTGGTGAAAGTATGGGATAGTTATTATATGCGTGATAAATTGTATGTGTGTGAGTGTGTACTCTGATCTATGACATTGATGACCTGTGCTTGTGTGAGTGTCAGTGTGTGTAAACGTTTGAGAGAATGTGCCCTACATGCATGCATACGTGTGTGTGTGTGTGTGTGTGTGTGTGTGTGTGTGTGTGTGTGTGTGTGCGTGCGTGCGTGCGTGCGTGCGTGCGTGCGTGCGTGCGTGCGTGCGTGCGTGCGTGCGTGCGTGCGTGCGTGCGTGCGTGTGTGCGCGCGCGCGCGTGCGTGCGTGCGTGCGTGCGTGTGTGTATGTGTGTGTGTGTGTGTGTGTGTGTGAGAGAGAGAGAGAGAGAGAGAGAGAGAGAGAGAGAGAGAGAGAGAGAGAGAGAGATGAATTTTAAGATAAGTCAAATATCACAACTGTGAGACGGCTTCAAAAAAAAGAGAAAAAGGAAAAAGAAAAAAGAAAAAGGTCTCGTTCCGTATGTATGAAGAGCAAATAGCCCCCTTAATCGCGTTTAACTTCTAAACGGTGACGGCTATGGAAAAATTGGCATGTATGGAGCGCAAATAGGAAGAATCGGCCGGCCAAAGCGTTCTAGCCTCATTTCTCTACCTGGAACATTAGCCGGACTTATGGACACTTTGGCTGATCGGGATTAGAGGCTATTCGCCTTTATTTGTTCTTCATGCATATGGACCATAGTCAATGGCAAGTGAAGGAGGAATGACATTAACGATCCCTAATTCGAAGTTAAAAGTGCAGCACCTGTATTGTTAGAAATACGAGCCTTAGGTCGGTATCCTCCAAGCTGTTTGGAGGGCAAGCAGAAAGCCATTACAGCATCGACGTGGCAAAAAAGAGAACCATCAGAAAATGCCTAAAGCGGCATTTTGTTGTGATGTTAAATGGGAAAATATTTAACGTATTAAATCAATACGCGTCATATGTTTTCTCCTGAAGGCATGGCTGAAGAAAAATAACAACAAAATAATCGCACAATAGTCCTCTCTCTCTCTCTCTCTCTCTCTCTCTCTCTCTCTCTCTCTCTCTCTCTCTCTCTCTCTCTCTCTCTCTCTCTTTGTGTGTGTGTGTGTGTGTGTGTGTGTGTGTGTGTGTGTGTGTGTGTGTGTGTGTGTGTGTGTGTGTGCATTTGTCACTGTCTCTCTCTGGCTCTCGCTGTCTGCCTCTCTCTGTCTGTCTGCCCGTCCGTCTGTCAGTCCGTCCGTCCGTCTGCCTGTCTGTCTGTCTAGTTGTCTGAGAGAGAGAGAGAGAGAGAGAGAGAGAGAGAGAGAGAGAGAGAGAGAGAGAGAGAGTGGCAATGTGTATATGTGTGTGTGCGTGTGCGTGATCGTGTGAGAGAGAGAGAGAGAGAGAGAGAGAGAGAGAGAGAGAGAGAGAGAGAGAGAGAGAGAGAGAGAGAGGAAGAGAGAGGAGAGAGAGAAGAGAGAGAGAGAGAGAGGGGAAGAGAGAGAAAGAGAGGGGAAGAGAGGAAGAGAGAGAGAGAGAGAGAGAGGAGAGAGAGAGAGAGTGGCACGGAGTCAAAAGCGGTCATTGAGTATGCAATACAACCAGACTGTTATTCAAGCTGTAGACGTATAGTGTATTCAACAATCACAGTTTCACATTAGTGCATTCAATAT
>JABMCL010002109.1:342500-355000 GCA_018857735.1 Alviniconcha marisindica | reverse complement strand
CTCTCTCTCATTTTGACATGGTTTGTATAACTGTACATGTACTCAAAATATATTGTAGATTATTGTATCATTAGAGTTAGTAGTTATCCTTCATGGCCGAGGGCTGGATGCCATCCTTGTAAAAGAAAATTTTCAACTATCTCTCTCTCTCTCTCTCTCTCTCTCTCTCTCTCTCTCTCTCTCTCTCTCTCTCTCTCTCTGTGTCTCTGTACTAGAGACTGGGTTGCGGGCGGACGGGGGACGATGGGGTAGAGCGGGGAGAGGTGGGGTGGTGGAATGAGAGGGAGAAAAAGTGTGCAGGAGATCGAAAACAAACCCACCTTTAACCGTCAAAGGGTCAGATAAGGTGAAGCACGGTTTTTGGGTCCAGGCCGATTTTGTTTGTGTCTTTTTGTCTACCGTTGCCTCCAGAAGCCCTAACCAACAGCTGTCAGACTGCTTTGCTGCCATGCTTTTCATCACTCACCCATGCAGGCCTGTCTTTCAACACCTCTGACACGCTTTCCAAACAGCAGATGACACGGAACCGAGTCACTGGATATCGGGAATAGTGACTATTCCAGACCAAAGTAGAGCCCTTTTCGCCGTGCTCTGAAAGGCTTATGATCGCTTAAAAGGTTCAGGGCGGAAAAAAATAGGTTGTGTTTTTTCCTCCGCGGTCGTTTTCAGTGTATTTTGTTTTGTTTTGTTTGGTTTCGTTTGCTTGTTTGCTTTTGCGTTGAGAGTGGGGTTTACAGTTGTTTTAGGGCTTTGTTATTGTCCGGGTTGTTACTGTCACCGCCATAAAAGTACCTTATCTTTCGTGTTAGAAAGATGATATACAGAGAGAGGAGGTCGGCAGAGGGAGGGAGGGAGGGAGGAGGAGGAGGAGGAGGGGAGAGAGAGAGAGAGAGAGGAGAGAGAGAGAGAGACAGACAGACAGAGACAGAGAGACAAAGACAAAGACAGAGAAAAAGACAGACGCAGACACACAGGCAGACAGACAGACAGATACACTGAAACAATATATGACAATACGTATTTTTGATTTTATTATACACTGAAATGGATGTGGTAAAGTAAAATCGATATCACGAACTAGGAGAGAAATATGAGGGAATTAATGATATTTATAACTAATAAGAAATTAGGCTTTTCTCATGTTAGTAGGCAATCGTGGGATACGCCGACCGGGCTACCAACGTTGTAACTAAACTTGGGGGGGAAAAAGAGAAGAAAGAAAAAAGAAGAAGAAGAAAAAGAAGAAGAAGAAAGAAAGAAAGAAAGAAAGAAAGAAAAACAACAACTAACAAAACGAAACAAAACAAAGCAACTACAATAACAAAGAAGAAGAAGGTGAAAAAGGCTGAGTGTTTTCATGTAAACGGAAAAGGAACGTATCAGTTTTATCCGCCTTTTGCAAGACTGACTGTTGACTGCTTTTGACTAATGAGCTTTTGGGCGGCGTACCCTGGTAACTCCCGAGTACCATCAACAAATAGTCGGAGTGTGTCGAGGCGTGTTAGCCGTTTGCTTTGAGCAACAAATAAGACGTCAGTGATCGTTGTCTGGGAACATCGTGTTGGACAGACTCTCAGGCTTTGTGAAACCAGTTAATTGCCTTCAGGTTTTGTTGTTGTTGTTGTTGTTGTTGTTGTTGTTGTTGTTAGATATCGCACTGTACTGTTCTGTATGCCAGTTTCCTGCTTTGATTTGTGTTTCTTGCTTTCTCTTTTGCGGTAAGCATACGTCGGTGAGTATTCACTCTGCCGTATTTCTCATATTCCTTCACTTTAAGTTTTGATGTTTTACTCGTGGTTTATTTTTTTTTATTTTTTATTTTTTATTTTTTTACTTGTTCAGTCGAAAGGATAGGCCTAAAATGCCTTCATTCTCACAACTGTACGTATGCTTTTTTGTCCCGTGATGTTTTGTAACTTGAAAAAGGGGCATACCCCGAAAATTGCCATTCTGTGTTTTGTCGTAATAAACAGCGTTCTTTTTAACCTGTTATGTGTTTGTTTCCCGTGTTGCCAAATCCTACTGGGTTTGGCCGTTTAATCTTTGAAGCGCTTCACAGTGGCAACTATAGCGCTATTCTCTGGGTCCGAGCAGACCCACTGCAGTCTTCTCGTATTCGACTCTGAACGAGTGACTGTAGCTTTACACAGCGCGTTATGGATATCCACCAAAGTGGTTGCAGCGCTGTTTTAAAAGTTGCATAGCTGGTGCCACGTGAAACTGCTGCCGTCTCGGCGCACGTTCTGTGTACACCATACAAACATGCACCAGTTTACATGTCAATATTTGAAGCCACATACGTGAGGTGCGTGTGTGCTAAGCTGTAACCTATCACCTGCGCTTTTGGCAGAATGACCGTGATTTTTGTACGTGTTACTGCGGTAACACGGGGGTGGAACGGATACCAATTGGTACCCAGTTTTCATAGGTCGTGACACAATGTACTTGATGCCAAATATGTGTTTATGAAGAGGTGTAGAACTGTGTAGCCAATGCCAAGTAAATGTCCTTTTTTGAGAGAGAGAGAGAGAGAGAGAGAGAGAGAGAGAGAGAAGAGAGAGAGAGAAGACAGACAGACAGACAGACAGAGAGACAGAGAGACAGAGAGAGACAGAGAGAGAGGGAGGGAGGGAAGGAGGGAGAGAGAGAGAAGAAACATTTCAGCTAATGCTAAGAACGTGTCCAGCTTGAGAGAGATGAAACAATGCCGGTACTTCCAAACCAAGCGTCCATTTTCAAAGAGGTCAAAGTATAGTCAGTGCGGCCAAGCAAGTTTCAGCCTTGAAAGGGGTAACAGTGAATCTCCATCACGGCTGAAGTTAAACTTTGTAGCTAAGTGCAAAATAAGTGTCCGTTTTCAAAGACTGGCAGCTGAGGTGAAACAGTGCAGTGAATAATCTTGATCACTGAAGTTAGACTTTGTAGCTTAGTGCAAAACAAGTGTCGGTTTTCAAAGACTGGCATGCTGAGGTGAAACAGTGCAATGAATCTCCATCACTGAAGTTAGACTTTGTAGCTAAGTGCAAAAAAAGTGTCCGTTTTCAAAGACTGGTATGCTGAGGCGAAACAGTGCAATGAATCTCCATCACTGAAGTTAGACTTTGTAGCTAAGTGCAAAAAAAGTGTCCGTTTTCAAAGACTGGTATGCTGAGGCGAAACAGTGCAATGAATCTCCATCACTGAAGTTAGACTTTGTAGCTAAGTTAAAAAAAAGTGTCCGTTTTCAAAGACTGGTATGCTGAGGTGAAACAGTGCAGTGAATAATCTCCATCACTGGAGTTAGACTTTGTAGCTAAGTGCAAAAAAAGTGTCCGTTTTCAAAGACTGGTATGCTGACGGAGGCGAAACAGTGCAGTGAATAATCTCCATCAGTGGAGTTAGACTTTGTAGCTAAGTGCGAAACAAGTGTCCGTTTTCAGAGAGGTCAAACAGTGCATGCGGTGAATCTCCATCACTGAAATCAAACTGTGTAGCTAAGCGCAAAACAAGTGTCCGTTTTCAAAGGGGTGAAACGGTGCATGCAGCGAATCACCACTACAGAGGTGAAACCGTGTCGCTGAATGCAAGAGCAAAGTGCCTTTTTTTCCCCTTTATTTATTTTTATTTTTAAAAGAGATGAAGCGGTGCAGCGTCCCTCGCGCGCAGTGCAGGAAACAAAAGGTTATCAGCCAACGGCCACGAGCCGTCGATGCTGACAGGAATGCAGCCGTGTCAACGGAGTTGGCAGCTAGAGCATGGAGCTTGGGAGGAGGGGAGGGTAGGATGGGAGATGAAAACGACACATCTTCATTTCACTCGATTGTAAAAGAAAGCCATTGTGCAATCTGAAGTAAGATATGCATCACTCTTGACAGGAACGAGCTAATCACGCCTGTCATCGACGCGGGACTCTACCTCCACCTCTGCCCCTCCCCCCCCCCCGCTCCCCATTCGGGGATTGTCACCCATGTTGTTAGACTCCCCCCCCCCCCCCCCCCCACCAATCCCTTCGCCCTGGATGAGTGCGTGGTCATGTCCTGGAATCCTCGTGGCGCGATGACCTGGAAGCTTGATTTCGTTTATTCAAAGAAGAAGAAAAAGAAGAACAAGAAGAAAGAAGAACAAGAAGAAGGAGGAGGAGGAGGAGAAGAAGAAGAAGAAGAAGAAGAAGAAGAAGAAGAAGAAGAAGAAGAAGAAGCATATGAAGCTGGGAATAAACCTTTTTTGAATATCATTAATATCAAGCTGGGCCAAAAAAGGGCTTATCGCTACCGGTCAGCAGTGTTCTTGAACCTTATGCATGTGCTAACTGACACGATAATGTCAGCAAGAATCTTCTCAGTTTCCAGTTTTGCAGGCCGATGACTCTCTTTCGTCCGCCCCCCCCCCCCCCCCCCCCATCCCGACACCCCCCCCCCTCCACGCCCGTCTCGCTGTCTCCTGTAAAATTGAGAGTAGTGCAGGGTTTAGAAGAAAAAGAAGAAGAAGAAGGAGGAGGAGGAAAAAGAGAGGAAAGGACACTTTAGAAATGAGATGCCTGTCCATACTTCCTGCCTTGTTGGCAGTCATCTTTGAATCAGAGACAGACAGACAGACAGACAGACAGATAGAAAGAGACAGACAGAGACAGACAGACAGACAGAAGAGGTATAGTGTGACACAGAAACACACAAATAAAGCATAACAGTAACAGCGGAACAATCAAAATGATTATTGTGTTCGTTCCAAATGAAAGACCCGAGAAAAGAACAAGAAACGACTAACTGACGAGACTCGCTACAGGGTTGAGCTCAGAAACAGGATATCTTCCGCGTCCCCCCCCCCCCCCCCCCCCTCTCTCTCTTTCTCCCCCCCCCCCCCCCCCCGCCTCCCCCGTAAAATTCAGATTTGCATTTGTCTTTTTTTTCTGATTTTGTATGTTGCGAATATTTAGACAGTAATAGTTTTTTGTTTTGTTCTTAAGATGTATTTTAGTTTGCCGCAGTTATCTGTATTGTTTGACGTATTGAGTGTTGCTGTGTTTGTCATCAGGGACAGCTTTGTAAAACAGCCGACTTGTGCTTATATCTTTATCCTTGTGTAATAAAGTATTATCTTCTCTCCTCTCTCTCTCTCTCCTCCTCTCTCTCTCTCCTCTCCTCTTCTCTCTCTCTCTCTCTCTCCTCTCTCTCTCTCTTATATATATATATATATAACATCGCACACGCACACGCACGCACGCACGCACACACCACACAACACACCACACACACACCACACACGCACCACACACACACACACACCACACACACAAACACACACACACACACACCACACACACACACACACACACACACACACACACAAAACGTATTTACTGGACCGCTTACGGAACGAGACACCCACATGCCGTGAACAAAATGTTTGCCTTTTCTGTGTCCGTATCCGCAATAATACTTTTGGTGTCGTTGCTTAAATCTTCAAACACCAGGCATTTTCTCCAGTGTGGAAGAAGCGTGACAAGTGAAAGCTGAACGTTGAATAGAATTGAGGCTGCTATTTCTGACAGCTCAGATGAACCAGGAGAGATAACCCACAAGTTAAAAAGACGCGCTGTTGACAGCCGGAAATTGATAGCTGTGTCCACAGTGCAACTGGCGACCGAAAGCGGAAGTCAAGGTCACCTCTTCCGCACGAACACTACTGGTTGACAATGTCGGTGCGAGTCAATCAGCATTGGTAAAAGGTATGGCACCGAATGACTGTTTTATTGATGGTTATTGTCACAGCCTACAAAAAACTAAACAAAAAACAGTGACGTCACGGGGGTTACCAGAAACGACCACACCAATTTCGGCGTATTTTAGTGACGACGAGCACATTGCTTGTGACGTTATGTGTCAGAAGCTGTCACAAAATTGGCCGTGGTAAAAATGATAACACGTACATCCTCTATAGAGCAATTGGCCGCTGTATGAGCTCAACGCGCGTATTTACCTATTACATATAGATCGATGAAATCTGCTACCATATACCAATCTGTAAAACCTGTATAATAATGATAATAATGACTATTCTAGTGCATCTTTCCAGGACTTGGGACTGATTATCCAGCACTACGAAAGAATTAAAGAGCAGTCAATCATCAAATCATTGCAATGGCGCTCCCGTAGAATCACAATCACAACAACAATTTTACTGATCTGTTGAGCCAGTATCCGTTAAACTCTCTCTCTCTCTCTCTCTCTCTCTCTCTCTCTCTCTCTCTCTCTCTCTCTCTCTCTCTCTCTCTCTCTCTCTCTCTCACACACACACACACACACACACACACACACACACACACATTCGCGTGCGAGAGAGAGAGAGAGAGAGAGGGAGAGAGAGAGAGAGAGAGAGAGAGAGAGAGAGAGAGAGAGAGAGAGAGAGAGAGAGAGATTGTATTTATTGAACAAAACAGATTTATTTATACTAAAAGGTTGTGCATTTTGCATAACAGGATGAAGGGGTGGGTATGTCCATGGTACATAGAGAGTGGTTTGGGAAATAGTTGTACACAGTTTACATCGTTGCATATAATGACCTTCAACTCTTTGGCCAAATTCATCTTCCTTCATATAGTATAGTCAGTTCTAGCTTCAACTTGTGTGGTGAAAACCTTCGAGGAAAACACCCACTGTTTTTGGCAAACATGCCATGTTGACTGGGAAGTGCGTCTTGTTCTTTCCCTGCCATCGCTTTTGCTGACAGATCTTAGCGATTGTAGAGATGAACACAAAAGCTCGTTGCTCTGTGTCTACAGACTTCTAGGACCTAAGGAAGCTTTAGTGAAAGAATGACCGGTGCGAGCTGAAGTTCATCGCGCAGAAGAATACAGGAAGGAGAATGAACCAAAGACAACCTGCCCTTCTTGCATATGCATACCTTCCCTAGAGACAGACGAATGATTTGGAAACCAGTGGCCCCAAGTCAAATTTACTCTCTCAAAATCGAAACCACTCTTGTCTTTTTCTGTAAGATATGAACTGATTTTCTCTCTCTCTCTCTCTCTCTCTCTCTCTCTCTCTCTCTCTCTCTCTCTCTCTCTCTCTCTCTCTCTCTCTCACATATATGCCCCAAAAAGTGCTCGTGTACTAGCGTGCATTATTGAACTCTGAATATTGCCTTCGACCAATATAAAATCCCGATTACTTTTTTTCCCTTTCTGTTTTCTTGGCGGAGTAGAGTTGAGGTGAGGCGAGGGGGGTATGGACTGGGGTGTGTGCTTACGTCTACTTTGTCAGTTTGTGCAGAATCTAACTGCAGTCACGCAACGTTCAAATAATGGGCTGGCAATACCAAATCATCGAAAATCGATCGTCAGCTACTTGCAAAGGGCGCGAGTTTCTGTCAAGATTTCGACGGGAATTACGGGAAGTTGGTGATGACGACGCCAAGCGTCTGCCAACTTCTACCTTTCGTTGAGTGCTCTCTTTGAAGGACGTTTCGGTCTTGATCGTAGTAAAGACTGAATATATCTGTTGGTGGTGGGGGTAAGGGGTGGGGAGGTGGTAGGCGGATGTAGGACTGCGAACAGGTTTTGTGGTTGACACCTCATCATCATCATCATCATCATCACCCCGAAAATGTGGATGTTGTTTGTTTGTCATAATAAATAGCGTTCTTTTGAATCTTTTGTGTATTTTAGATCTTTCTGTCGCTGTATTTGATGTTGTTCATCGTTATCTTCTTCTTCTTCTTCTTCTTCTGCCCTGAAGGACGAACGTACCACGGGTTTGATACGGTATAGAAGAAGCGACAAGGGATGCTTGTGATCAAGTTAAGACGCAAACAGAACCTGACCCTGGAACTAGCACTTGGTCTCGAGGGCCAACGAGTGTCTTACGACTCTACTGGCACGTTCGGATGATCATGGAGTACTTGCAGTTTATTTTGGACTCGTAATTTTCCAGGCGATTGCAGCCGATTGCTCGCTTCAAGGCACTACCATGTAAGTACATTTCCATTTCATTTGGATGCCGTAGGCAGACATGGATGGATAGGGATGCCAGCGGGCTGTGGAATGGTTTGCAAGACCGGTTTGCCAGTTTCGAACAGTTAACCACCATGCATCATGCTGGTTGCAGTCATTAAGAGCACGCAGTTTCTTGAGCTTCCCCGCGTAAAATGTTTTGGTTATTTTTCTTGTGTGTGTGTGTGCGTGCGTGCGTGCGTGCGTGCGTGCGTGCGTGCGTGCGTGCGTGCGTGCGTGCGTGCGTGCGTGTGTGTGAGTGTGTGAGTGTGTGTGTGTGTGTGTGTGTGTGTGTGTGTGTGTGTGTGTGTGTGTGTGTGTGTGTGTGTGTGGTGTGTTGTAGTGTGTGAGTGTGTGTGTGTGTGTGTGTGTGTGTGTGTGTGTGTGTGTGTGGTGTGTGAGTGGGCAGAGCAGCGGGTGTGTGTGTGTGTGTGTGTGTGTGTGTGTGTGTGTGTGTGTGTGTGTGTGTGTGTGTGTGTACTGAATCTTGAAAACATGTCCATTTAAAGGATGTGTAAACGCTTAGGGCCTGTGCGGGTTAGGCGCGCTCCAAGTACACATTATTATTATGTATAAAAGAATATTAATAAATCCCCCGGTTTTGTTGGGGTCATATTTCTGCATGACGTTTCGTTTCTCTCAATGGAAATCCCAAGCACTGGCAGGGATACCATTGTTTGGACGCACAAAAATACTGCACATATTGATAGGAATAGGCAGCGCTGCTTTTGCTGGTGTGCCTTACGCGGGAAGGTGACCAGTATTCCCTACAAAGGACCATGAAGTACTTGAATAGACACACACACTCACTCACTCACTCACTCATTCACTCACACACGCACGCACGCACGCACGCACGCACTCACACGCACACGCACGCACGCACGCACGCACGCACGCACGCACGCACGCACGCACACACGCACGCACACACACACACACACACACACACACACACACACACACACACACACACATTAGTCGATTTTAACAAATAGAACGAGAAATCGAGTGAGACAAGTCACGGGTGAGTCCTGTTTGTTAAAAATCGACGTTTGACAGTCATTTTGTGTCAGCAATCTCTGTCAGTGACGCTCCTTTTTAGCGTCTCGTCAACCGCACAGGGAGACCTCAGAACGCATTATCCATGACGTCACAGACAAAGCCGGCATATGTGGGAAATGTATCAATGGTCTTCGTTTCGGTCCTCCTTTAAGTCTTCGGTTCGGTCCTCCTTTACGTTTTCGGTTCGGTCCTCCTTTAAGTCTTCGGTTCGGTTTTCCTTTAAGTTTTCGGTTCGGTCCCCCTTTAAGTCTTCGGTTCTGTCCTCCTTTAAGTTTTCGGTTCGGTAAATCTTCGTTTCGGTCCTCCTTTATGTCTTCGGTTCTGTTGTCCTTTAAGTTTTCGGTTCGGTCCCCCTTTAACTCTTCGGTTCGGTCCTCCTTTAAGTCTTCGGTTCGGTAAATCTTCGTTTCGGTCCTCCTTTAAGTCTTCGGTTCTGTTCTCCTTTAAGTTTTCTGTTCTGTTCTCCTTTAAGTTTTCGGTTCGGTCCCCCTTTAAGTCTTCGGTTCGGTCCTCCTTTAAGTCTTCGGTTCTGTCCTTCTTTAAATCTTCTTTTCGGTCCTCCTTTAAGTCTTCGGTTCGGTTCTCCTGTAAGTTTTCGGTTCGGTTCTGCTTTAAGTTTTCGGTTAGGTCCCCCTTTAAGGCTTCGGTTCGGTCCTTCTTTAAATCTTCGTTTCGGTCCTCCTTTAAGTCTTCGGTTCGGTTCTCCTTTAGGTTTTCGGTTCAATCCTCCTTTAAATTTTCGGTTTTCCGTCCTCCTTTAAGTCATCGGTTCGGTCCCCCGTCCCCCTTTAATCCTACACAATTATATGCAAATAACCCCACAGCAGGAGCGCAGGGGCCTTGTGATTAAAAAGAGCTGCGTGCCAAACACCGGGGAATTTGCTTGAAACGAACCGTCCGATTCCGTGTCAGGGACGACACGATTGACTCGGCATCGAGGAAATTTGGGTTCACAACTAGCAGGCAGTAAGCAGGCCCTGATGCTTTGCTTTTTGTTGTTGTTGTTCTTGTCCAATCAGAGGAAAGTGAGTGAAGTATCTCGTGTGTGTTGTGGGCGAGACGGAACGAGAGGTCCAGTGAGGTACTGGTCAGCGGACTGGTCAAATTCGCAACTGGTAGGGAATGAATGATCCGCGGCTGCTCTGGCAAACACGCACGCACGCACGCACGCACGCACGCACGCACGCACGCACGCACGCACACACACACACACACACACACACAACACACACACACCACACACAAGTATCCACCAATACTGTTGGCTTGATTGAAATAAATTGGTAGTACGTCCGTGTTGTAGTTAGCCTTCTTGGCTTAAGGTAAAACGATTTGTAATGTGAAATTTCAACGGAACCATCAATAGAAAGAAAGAAAGAAAAAGGTAACTATAAAAAACAAGCACAGAAGGGCGTAGTGTTCTAGACCATAGACCAAAAGCACAACGTGAGATGTTACTGCTGTTACCATCACAGAGGGCGCCAGGCTGCCAATCAACCGAGCCGCTTTAGCCAATCAGAACGTCACGAACAGTATTTCCCCCAATCAACGGAGCAGTTTCAGCCAGTCAGAACGTCACGAATAATATGTGTGTATACCCATGAAAAAGATCACATACGCACGTTGTTTAAAGATCCTGCAGTCCTTGTGAGAGTTCGATGGGTTATGGAAACACCGAAATGCCACGGTATACACTGAAAGTGTTTAGCCCTGATATAACTCTATGTGCTTGACTGGGCTCAAAGCAACCACCTTACTAACTAACAAACACTAACAGTGTCGGTCTTCATAACGTTGAAGACTGGACACTATAACTACTGCTGAAAGACGAAGACGATGGCAGAGATCGAAGCTTGCGTGAACCTAACTAAAGCCCGTTCTTAATTGGGCGAATGTTTGTTCGCGAACCTAGTTGGAAGTATTCGGCGAACCTAGTCGGTTCTTAATTGGGCGAACTTTTCTTCGCGAACCTAGTTGCAAGTATTCGTCGAACTGCGACGAAGCTATATTCGGGGTCCAAAAAGCTTCGCTCAACATGTTCTGGGAACATTCGCCCTATTCGACGAACATTGCCTCTGATTGGCTGAGAGCAGAGCTCTCCTGTGGATGAGGAAGAAATAAAAAATAAAATGGATGACGGTGTCACTAGATTCTTCACTCGCTTCGGAGGGATTTTTTTTTATTTGTCGACTTGTGGGAGGCGCAGCCTTGTCTCGGGGACCCATAATGAGATAGTAGTTGAATTACCCTGTGAGGGATGATTAAAGTATATTGACTTGACTTGAGCCTACATTTTTGATCATGCTGTCTGCTGCGCGTCTGCCGCAAGTTCGGGCCGAACTTGCATCTCATTACAAGCCAGTTGAGAACGAAGTAAAGTTCGTCGAACTATCCGAACCATGTTCGGCGAACTAAAAGTTCAGTTAAGAAACGAATCATAGTTCGTCGAACTGTCCGAAGTATGTTCGGCGAACAAACATTCGCCCAGTTAAGAAGGGCTTAAGGGAGGCGGGTCTTTACTGAGACAGAGTTCAGCGCGGGAGCCCCAATCCGAGCACATCTCAAATGAAACTAAGCGCTGAAAAATAGCGTGGTACGTGGCCTACCCTTGTGCGGCGGAGACTTTGGTACCGTCGCCATCAATTACAAACGCTTAACCCTTTCACTACCAAAGAATTTGCCCACTGCTGGCACAATTTCCTTCCCGGAATAGTCCCGACGAGACCCCCCAAAAATGTAATGGTCAGTTTGGAAACTTTGGCCCCCCAAAATAGGCTGTCTTAAAAGTTTGAATGCAAGCGGGAGTTCGTAAGGCTTCGTTTTAGCTAGTGGGAGGCACTGTACCAGTCCTGTTATTGGACGCTTTAAGTGCAGGGAACGGAGACTGTATACCGCATGCGCGTGTCTTGGCATATATATCAGTAGCGTAGCCGCTTGGGTATGAATACAGCCAAACAAATCAGTAATGATGATAATAAAACTACTGCAGAAAGAAAGAAAAAAGTATCATTAGTATTAGGCCAAGGCTTGGACTGACTGGGTGTAAAACACCAACTCACTCACTTACTTCGGGGCTTTACTGGTACAATTCCAATGTTGTTTGCGTCACGTGTCTCGTTACATGGGCGCAGCCATTTTGGGGCGGCCGGGGGTGGGTGGGGTGGGTGGGTGGGGTGGGGGGGTGACCTTGTTTGAGTGAGTTTAGCGGTGTTGTACAGAGGTGCTTCGACCCTATCTCGCCCGCCTATTTTTTCACGGATATATCGCTCAACCAAACTGGAAGAATCGTTCAACCTGCATCAACACCTTCCGGGACGGCGTTCTTTTTCATACTAATTATCAAGCCCCTGTACCCGGAACCGGTGCCACTAACCATTAGACATACGCTGACTCCTTCCGGTGTTAATTTTTTTGCATTCACACTGCCCCGCAAAACAGTGGCCCAGTGCAAGCCTGAAAAAGGGGAACA
>JABMCL010002109.1:327500-330000 GCA_018857735.1 Alviniconcha marisindica | reverse complement strand
ATCATGTGCCCTAAATAACCAATGGATGGTCAGTTCTGGTGCGATGGCTAGCCGCATGTGAAGCAAAGTTGATCAACACACAAATACGAGTCTGATTCACTGTTTATAGATATAACAGATAAAGAGAACTCCAACGCTAAGGCAGACAACGAAAAAGAAGAATTTTTTCCATAGATCGATGAAACGCGCAAAAACTATATTCCGAGCTTTCCGAGGCTTGAAACGGAACCTTTGGTAGTTCTGAATTCTCTGAAGGTGGGAGAGGGAGAAGTTGAGGAGGGAGGGGGGGGGGGGGGGGGGGGATGGTTTGGTTTCTGCATCTGTGGTACCTCACAGCAGGGGGCATCTCTTGGCAGTAACACTCCGTTGTTGGGTGAAAAGAAAAGCAACAAACCAATCAATATTCCCAGAAACCCTTTGTCAGTTTTTGTTATTGTTGTTGAAAAATCTTTCGTCAAAGGCGATTTTCTCTAGTTTCTGAAAAGAAAATAGGGAAGAATAAAGCCGCCCTGCTTCTAAAGCTTGCATAATAGATGAAAGTTAAATTGTTATAACGGGTTTAGGATTAAAGGCCGCCCGCGTAACCTTTCCATGTCTTAATCTCTTGCAAAGAGAGAATCCGGTATATTTTTTTCGAAAAGAAAAAGGGTTAGCCTTATCATCAATAATTAAGGCACACGCATTTAAAAGAAAAAAAGAAGAAGAAAAAAAGAAGAAGAAGAAAAAGATCTACTGCAGGACGTCGTTGGCGCTGATTGCACGTGAACGGGGTTGCTTATGTAACAGTTGTTTTAGCTCATTGGTTGTGCCAGCTTCAGAAAATGATCATTCTGTTTGAAACCCTTTCGTTAAATTATCCACACACACACACACACGCACGCACGCACGCAGACAGACAGACAGACAGACAGACACACACACACACACACACACACACACACACACACACACACACACACACACACACACACACACACAGAGACCACCACCACCACCACCACCACCAACAACAACAACAACAACAACAACTTGCTTTGGTGGTGGTGGTGGTGTGTGTGTGTTGTTGTTGTTGTTTGACAGATTAACGACTGATTATGATCACCCAAAGACATGTTCCATGGAAACGAAACATACAATATCCACCATCATAATAAGTACACTCAGCTCCGAAATACACAACTAACAACACTGAATTCAGCTCCAGCATGGCCGAATACACTCAGTTCCGAAATACACAACTAACATCTCTGAATTCAGCTCCAGCATGGCCGAATACACTCAGTTCCGAAATACACAACTAACATCTCTGAATTCAGCTCCAGCATGGCTGAATACACTCAGTCGCGAAATACACAACTAACATCTCTGAATTCGGCCCGTGCATTGCCTGACCAAATGCACCCAGCTCCGAAATACACAACTAACATCTCTGGATTCGGCTCCAGCATTGCAACTCCGACTAGGCCCCAGAAGGCCACAAAAAGTCAAACAGACGAGAAAAAAGAGGCTCAAGTAGTTTTGACATTATTCTTTCTAGACGGCTGCAAATGAAGGTGCCAGGCGAGGTTCCATCACTGCCACTTTTGTGATTATCCAACAATCAATTCCCACTTTGTCTTCTCGCTGATTGTCTCGCTTTATGTTCCTCGCTCTGGCTTGAGCCCGCATTACCTCGCCGACACAAATACGTAGATCGGGAGAAGCAACAGCGATAGGTTCCTGGCGTAGAGAAAGTATACTTTAATGTCCGGTCTCACCGCGGGTAATTGCCAGAAGCGACGTTCCTTTATCTCCGCAACAGTTTTGGGTTCCGTGTCTAGCATCGACAATCGAGATTTAATGAAATCTGTACGAGTACATATCTTAACCCCTTCACTGCCATGATGTCATTTAAAAACGACCGATAAATGTGCAAAATTCGAAACCCTTAAGCGTTTTTTTTTTCTTCTTCTTTTTTTCTTTTTCGCACTAGCATGTGAAAGTTTTTTTTATCAAAACACAGCATGGAAAGTAGAGGTGTTACAGGACCGGAAAATGTATTGTTTGCGGGCGCGTCAGTGCATCTTTCAGCCCAGAAATTCTACAAGCCGAGGCAGTGAAGGGGTTAAAGGGTGATGGCGTTTTGATACGTATAACCCATACTGCTTGCACGATTGATCTTTCTTGCAGTGAAACGAGGGAGGCCTTGGCCCGTCTGAGCTTGCTACTATTTGTGGCGTCCCGCGCAGATTTTCATTGACAGACTTTCAAAAGTGAGCGAAAGCTCAGCGGTTTGACTTTGACTGAGCTCGGAATCGTCTAGCTGCCATCATTTATTTCTAAACAAAGCAATCTGATGAACAAAGCGATCTCACTTTTTCGTCTGTTTCACGAAAACGGCCCACTAATTATGATCAATGTTACGCCACAGCCACCTTCTTCCGGGTTGTTTTCAACGTAGCCAGTGGCCGTAGCCAGTGACCGGCGATTGTTCTGGACGTAATATGTGGCCGTAGCCAGT
>JABMCL010002109.1:300000-310000 GCA_018857735.1 Alviniconcha marisindica | reverse complement strand
AAACAGCAGCTGAAAAACGAACGACAGAAAAACCAGAAAACGAACTCCTCATGGGAGTGGTTTGAGAGATGTACGATTGCCGTACGTTGCGTCAGATGCTCTGTGTTGACAGCCCTTTTCCCGACGATGTATCCGAGAATTCAGTGCGGAATTTTAATTCACATAGTTGTTTACTCGCTAGAGGGCGACTAGAGGCTATTGGTATTGGTATTATCATTATTTGCATCTTATTGTCTCTAGCCAGAACGTGGCGGCTAAAACAATATATTTGTTGTTGTTGTTTTTGCTTTCTGTTTTGTTGTAAAAATAAATAAATGTGTGTGTGTGTGTGTGCGCGTGCGTGCGTGCGTGTGTATGTGTGTGTGTGATGGGTGTGTGTGTGTGAATGTGTGTGTGTGTGTGTGTGTGTGTGTGTGTGTGTGTGTGTGTGTGGTCAACAGGATTACTCATTTTCAGCAATAGTAATAATCTTCAACACATGACAAACTCCATTACTGAAATCCCCGAAGTCGGAGTATAGATGCCGGAGTGCAGCTGGTAACACTGCATTTGTATGTACGACAGTGTGTACAGGTGTGAACTTGTATGCACAACAGTGTGTACAGGTGTGCACTTGTATGTACAACAGTGTGTACAGGTGTGCACTTGTATGTACGACAGTGTGTACAAGCGTGCACTTGTATGTGCGACAGGGTGTACAGGTGTGCACTTATATGTACGACAGGGTGTACAGGTGTGCACCTGTATTTGCGACAGGGTGTACTGGTGTGCACCTGTATTTGCGACAGGGTGTACTGGTGTGCACTTGTATGTACAACAGTGTGTACAGGTGTGCACTTGTATGTGCGACAGTGTGTACAGACGTGCACTTGTATGTGCGACAGGGTGTACAGGTGTGCAGTTGTATGTACGACAGGGTGTACAGGTGTGCACCTGTATGTACAACAGTGTGTACAGGTGTGCACTTGTATGTGCGACAGTGTGTACAGACGTGCACTTGTATGTACGACAGTGTGTACAGACGTGCACTTGTATGTGCGACAGGGTGTACAGGTGTGCACCTGTATGCGCAACAGTGTGTACAGGTGTGCACTTGTATGTACGACAGTGTGTACAGGTGTGCACCTGTATGTACAACAGTGTGTACAGGTGTGCACTTGTATGTACGACAGTGTGTACAGGTGCTGGGAAACGGTTGCACACTTTGGGTGAGCCTCCGGGTTTTGAGTTACTGGATGCGTGCAATAAACAGCAAACAACTCGCAAAAGATCGGAGTCGGAACTGCCCAAGAAGTTAGGCACCCGGCCGAAGAACTCTTACAACAAACGTTCTAAACGTTTAGGAAAAGATCGCGGAAGATATATAGCCCGCTGTTTTAATATTAAGAACCGTTTGACCGAAGAGGTATTCGCCAAGCAGGACTTGCACAAGTCGGCGAAGCGGTATTAACCCTTTCACTGCCCCAGCCAGTCAAATTTCCGGGATCAAAAGTGCACACACAGGCCTGAAAACAGTATATTTTCCGGTCCTAGTATAGCAAATCTACTTTCGATACTGAGCGTTTTGGTGGAAATCCTTTCACGTACTAATGTACACGAAAAAGAAAAAAAGAAAAAAAAAAGGCGTGGGGATTTCAAACCTGGCACTTCTACTGGTCGTTTTCAAGCGACGTCGTGGCAGTGAAAGGGTTACCCTTTTCACTGCCATGCTTGCCGCGCCCTTACTCGGAAAACGACCAATAAAAGTGCCAAACTTGAATTATTAACGGCCCCCCCCCCCCCCACCCCATTCCCCCCACCCCCCACCCTTCGCATGAGCACGTGAAAGGACTTCTATTAAAATTCACAGTACTGAAAGTAGATTTGTTACAGGACCATCAAATATACTGTTTGCAGGCGTTTATGTGAGCATTATTCAGCCCGGAAATTTTACAGGCTGGGGCAGTGAAGGGGTTAAGAGCGGCCCTAAAAAGGAGGGCAGGACACCGGACGGTTCTTAATGAGCTAGGTCACGATGTGTCGTGAAATCGAAAGTGAGACTGGGATATAATATTAGACCTGACGTCAGTCTCACTCAACCAGGTCACGGCGGGTCACGAGAACGAGAGCGAGGCTGGATTGCCAGTTTTGTGCACATTCCAACTTCGCCAGTGATCTCGTGACCCAACGTGACTCGCCTCGTGAATATTCTCAAGATTGGTTCATAGTCGCCGCCAGGATTGATGTGTTCTTTGGGGTACTGCATGTTAGCAAATTAGACTAGCCCCTGGCAAATAATTCACGTGAGCATGTATGATTTTTTTATATATATATAAAAGACCGGCTCATTCGTCTGTGTATTTTACGCAAGATGACTGAATAGGCTTACACATACTGCCACTTATAGCCGTATCGACCAGCTTACTTCATTTCAGTTTGCACAGTTGAGAAAAGGCAAGTCTGACTCATTACTCGGAAGAAAAAAAGGCCTGACATTTCAGTGGACATGCAGACAGGGGCAACGGCTTGAACGGGTTGTCTGGTACAACAGCGACTTGCGAACTGCTCCCATCTCCGCCAGCAACTTGCCCAACGCGGACAGCGCCACGAGAGCGGTGCATGGTAGTCATCAGCACAGGAAGTGAGATTATCCATGCCGTGTAAAGCTCGTGTGCTAACGAGGGATGGTACGGAGTGATCGACTGATATTCAACGCCCAGTCTGTGGCGAAAGCTGTATTAGGGCGAAACTGAATTTATCAACTCACACACTCACATTTACATATGCGCATGCACGCACGCACGTACGTACACACGCACGCACGCAAACACACACACACACGCACGCACGCACGCACGCACGCACGCACGCACGCACGCACGCACGCACGCACGCACGCACACACACACACACACACACACACACACTACAACACACCGCGCGCGTACGCACACAACACACACACACACACACACACACACACACACACACACACCACCACACACACACACACACACACACACACACACACACACACGTACACACACAGCGCCACGTACGCACACACACACACACACACACACACACACACACACACACACACACACCACACCACACACACACACACACACACACACACACACGCCACACACACACACACACACACACACACACAACACACAACACACACACACCACGTGTGCGTGCGTGCGTGCGTGTGCGTGAGTGTGTGTGTGTGAGTGTGAGTGTGTGTGTGTGTTTGTGTGTGTGTTTGTGTTGTCTGTCTGTCTGTCTGTCTGTCTGTCTGTCTGTCTGTCTGTCTGTCTGTCTGTCCGTCGTCCGCCTGCGTGTCTGTTGCCCTATTAAAAAACAAGACCTTACTTGTTTTGTTTTCCTTCTTCGCTCCTCACCCAAACAACATACACACACACCACTGCTATCTGTACTCATCAACAAGACACACTCACCCATTACTGGTGCGAAGGAAGAAGACGATCAAGAACAAGAACGAAAACAAAAAAACACCGAAGAAGAAAGCACGGATAAGAGAAACTCGGATACTATGCACGTGTGGATGTTGTGACGATCTGAAATAGGCCGCAAAATCCTGCTTCCTTCCAACAACACGTATGTAGATTAGCATCTCTGATCGAGAGGCTGTTCACTTTCCTCAGGGATGGTAGCTCGAATATTCCGCGTGATATTTTTCTTCGAAGAAGAATGGACCGGAATTCAGTTCGTGAGGATTGTTACAACACATGTACGACGAAAGTGGGCGTTTATGTTGCGAAAGGCTTATTTCGAGGGATCAATCAATCAATATTTTATTTAATGTCTGTTCACATCGAGGTGATATTAGACAAAAACAAAACAAACAAAAACAAACAAACAGATAATTATTATTTATACTAATTTTCCCACAGGACTATGAACAATCGATTTGACAATATTAGTGATAACATCAGTATTATACAAAATATCTCTTAAATTGTTGTAAGCATTTAAGTCATATCCATTTTTCTGAAATAACTATGTGGTAATAGGACATTCAAGAAAAATGTGTTTAACGGATAAGATATTTTTTACAAACGCATGTCACGTTATGTGAATATTTTATTTATATTTTATATTTTATATTTTAATTTTATATGTTATAGTTTTTATAGTTTTTAATTTATATTTATATTTCGAGGGAGCCTTGTTGAAAACCATAAAGGCAGATGTTCTTCAATTCAATTCAATTAAAAAAACTTTAATTATCCCACAAGGGGCAATTTTGTTGTGGGCATGGCGGGCTCGTAAAATAATGAATACGTAAAGTTAAAACAACGATACAACAACAAACACAACACCGCCAACAAAAGGGTCTTACCTTAACCATAGTATAGAACAATCTGTGACGCCATCATAAAATGGTTCATCCCCGTGTAATGAACTTATGATCACATACTTGTTTTTGTTTATCACAAGGTCATCATAAAATAGTTATGAACTTATGATCACATACTTGTTTTTGTTTTTCACAGGAAAGGGTTGAGATATCAAGGAATCGATGCACATTCCAATAATCCTTTTTGCAAAAGGCATTTTTCTCGCCAGCGAACTGGGTCGAGGAAAGCATATCCCATCCGCAGTCGCCTTTTATTAAAGCTTGCGTTCTGATTAAAACAAATGTAGGATGGCTTTTTGTTTCAACAATTCATTGCATCCCATACTAAAGTCATCTTCCGGTTGTAGGAAGAAGA
The DNA here is from genome assembly GCA_018857735.1 of Alviniconcha marisindica. Classification (NCBI taxonomy): domain Eukaryota; kingdom Metazoa; phylum Mollusca; class Gastropoda; family Provannidae; genus Alviniconcha; species Alviniconcha marisindica. The sequence continues at coordinate 305,276 of JABMCL010002109.1, read as the reverse complement.
ACAGCTGTTAATATGGGTGTAAAAATTAATTCACACGATGGTGGCCGAAGACATTTATGATGGTTATCAAGAAAGGATTTTTTTTCTTCTGAGTCTGTCCCACTGGCCACATATATAAAAATAAAAAGAAAGCTCGTTCGTTTATTCATAGTTCAAGAGCTGCGTGAGAGTCGAGGTGGCCGTCCTGGGCTGTCCGTCCTAACGAGCCTTCTGGTTTCCGTGGACGTAAAGCTATATTGAACCATGCTTCGGCATTGGTCTCAGCCTGTCCCTAATATGTCAACCGACATCCGAGGACATTAAGCAACACTACCTACCTACCTACGTGCGTTTAATCAGCATTAGCCTATTATTGTTAGCAGTATTTAAAAACAATTTTTTTAAATTTATTTATTCGTATGAACTCTTGTTGAGCACCTCATCTCGAGATGAGCCCTAAGCGCTTCACTATGGCACCAATCACTATCACTATCACCTATCACTATTGTCTCTGCGTCTGCTCTCTAGTCGTATGCGACTCTGAATGAATGGCTTTACGCAGCGCGTTTTGAATATCCACCGAAGTGGTTACAGCGCTGGTGGGCTGTTACATGGCTGGTGCCACGTGAAACTGCTGCCGTCTCGGCGCAATTTCTGTGTACACCATACAAACATGCACCAGTTTGCAGTTTCACTTTATACGTAGGATGCATGCGTGTTTTTACTGTAACCTGCCACCTGCACCTTTGGCAGAATGACTGTGATCTTTAGCGTGCCCCTTCTGTTGCGTAACCAATTCTGGCAGTGTTTGGAGGAAGGTGCTGGAAAGCGAGGCTGAGAGTATTCCTGGGTGCACCACACACACACACACACACACACACACACACACACACACACACACACACACACACACACACACACACACCTATTCCCGGTGCACCACACACACACACACACACACACACACACACACACACACACACACACACACACACACACACCTGCTACAGGACAATGAGCCTCCATAGCTCCTCCCTCCTTGATCTCCATTCCCATTTCACAGACCTGCCCCCCCCCCCCCCCCCCCCTCCTATATGTATATATATATATATATATATATATATAGAGAGAGAGAGAGAGAGAGAGAGAGAGAGAGGAGGAGGAGAGGGAGAGGGAGAGAGAGAGAGAGAGAGAGAGAGAGAGAGAGAGAGAGAGCAAAACAAGCAAAGAAACAAACAAAAACACCCTTGTGGAACTGAGAACCCTCACTACACCGTTGTTCAACAGTCCGTGCAGCCACCGCTGCCTCTGTCTGAGCAGACGACGCAGAGGAAAAGGGAATTTCCCCTCTGGACCTCTGGAGGCTAGTGTTACCGCAATGCGGGCGGTATGGAATTGAGTTTTGGGCGTGACTGGGCGAAAGGGGCAGGGGGATGGTGGCGGGTGGGGTGGAGGGTAGGACGAGAGGGGGACGCTGGGCGATCTGATATAGGAAAGAAAAAAAACTCCTTCCCCCCCCCCCCCCCCCCCCCCCAAGAAACCCCCCCCCCACCCCCACCGACAAATAACCAGCACAGCAGTTGCGGGTTGTCAAAGAAAATACAAAAAATATACAGATGTATCAGTCAGTCGTGACTTGGAAAAGGTTAATATGTTTTTATTGGGAAATAATGGCGTACACGGTATTTTCTCATGCTCCTAGGAGGCACACACAGCCCGGCGTGTGTTCTCTGATAATTCATGGGCCAAATGTTTATGGTGAGCTAACAGTAACTGACGTGTGTTTTTTTCTTTCTTTTTTTCTTTTTCTCTCTTTTGTTTTTTCCTTTCTTTCTTTTCTTTGAGTGTACTTTGGCACAATTTTTCGCTGACATGCGAAAACAGGCGGGAGTGGTTGACATTGCGAAGGTTTTTCGACACCAGAAAGAAATTTTATGTCAACACATTGACTGTTTCTGTGTACCAATCGCAGCGGAACGAATCTTTCACTTGCACAGAAAGGTTGTGTCGCACGATTATGCAAATACTTGAAGCGGCTATTTTGAAAGCCGTTAAAAAGGTTGCCAGCAGAATGTGACAGTTCTCAGGCGGAAGAAAATCTGTGAAGTTTGTCCTGGAGTTGACAGATTCACGACAGGGTGGCTAATTTGTGTGCAGAACACGTTTACATAATTTTTAGGGGTGTGGTTGCTGCAAACAAGCTGAATTTGTTATCCAGCATGCTTGAAAAAACACACATACACGCGCACGCGCACGCGTGCACACACAGCCCCCACACCAGCACCCGCACGCACGCACGCACATACCACACGCGCGCGCGCACACACACACACACACACACACACACACACACACACACACACACACACACACACACACATCCCCCCACACACACACACACACACACACACACACACACACACACACACACACACACACACACACACACAGAAAAAGAAAGGTAGCATTTCCTGACATCAGAGATCGATGACATTGTTCATGTACCACGAAACGTGTGCGGTCAATGTTTCTCGAGCAGCAAGATGCAAATTTTCCTGCCTTGTTTTTTGCGCTCCATACTTTTCCCGTTCACGCCTTCGGCCAGAAACAATTCGTCCCAACGCTCCCTGAGTATCGATATGCTCCTTTATACGGACGTGACGATTCTCTGTGGTCTTCCAGATTTCCTCTTTGATACAGGAAATGAAGCAAACAAAAGTCAAACTGCACGCACCTTTTTGTCAGCATGAATGGAAATAAGGGTGGGGGGAGGAGGGGGTGGAGAGAGAGAGAGAGAGAGAGAGAGAGAGAGAGAGAGAGAGAGAGAGAGAGAGAGAGAGAGAGGACAGTTCATTTGACTTAGACTCAGGGCGGCGAAAAAACAACAACCAACAACTGGCCTTTCTGTTTTGTGGTGGAATTTCGTTCAACAGGGAGAGTGTGTGTGTGTGTGTGTGTGTGTGTGTGTGTGTGTGTGTGTGTGTGTGTGTGTGTGTGTGGTTGTGTGTGCTGTTGGGGAAGAAAAGGGGGATTTATGGTGCGAGCATGGTGTAGGGAGTCTACTGGTTTCTTGTCGCGGGGCTGTTCCGTGGTCCTCCTGCTTTACTTGTTACTTTCTTAATAATTAATCAATAATAATCATAAAAATATTTGTAAAGCGCAAAATCTTGTCCATACAGACTATTCTAAGCGCATACACACACACACATACACACGCGCCGCCCCACGCACGCACGCACGCACGCACGCACGCACGCACGCACACACACACACACACACACACACACACACACACACACACAGAGGCACCCACACACACGAGCATTCTGACTGTACAAACCTTAATGTACGCAGCTTAAAACGGACAAGAAACAGACGTGGATGAAGACAGCAGCGCGGAACAGAAAACATGGCAAGTCTGCAGTTTTGGGAAAAGACATGTTTTTAGGTTACATTTGAATGAGTCCAGAGAGGGTTTCTGTACTTACTTAATATATACTTTGGTATTTAAAAGAGCTGAGATAGGTAGAATGGCGGACAGAAACAGGGTGTCGGTTCCAAATAATTGGAGCCTGGTAAGACATAGAACGCTGACCACAGGACTTTGCTCGGAAGGATGGTATTCTGAACACTCGGGTGTCTGTATAATACTTTCGGAGGTGACCTTATGCGACCAATTGTTAAAATCAGAGAACTAACCAACTAACTGTAATACTTTCGTCATGAGGTGACCCAGAGCGATTGACACAACATTGGAATCGGCTTACCTATGACTCCAATACCGCATGCGTTCCGTGCCACTAGCGTGTATGATGGACATGGTACACTGATCCAGAACAAAAAGGTCTGGCTCAAACTCCATACGCTTCTTTCTTCCACGCTATCATCACGCGTGACATGGTGCAATGATGCAATGGACATAAACATTGACAAAGCGAAATACTGCTTTCTATCACGCTATCACTGTCTGCAAAATCCTGCAGTAACAATCATCCGATATAGGACCAGCGCTTGCTCAAATATTGCTTCATGTCAAGCTGTTATTATCCGTGCTGTGGTTCAGTAACACAGTGGGCCAATGGGACTGTTGAACAAATATTGCTTCCTTAAGTGCATTCATCGTCTGTAAAATGCTTCAGTAATAGAGGGACTGTTCAAAAACACAAGCTTCATCGTTCCATGCTGTCATTATGCGTAAACTATAGTACTGTGACAGCGTGGCCTAAAGGATGTGTGTGATTAGGGGACACAATGACCCGGATAACAGGTTCAAAAGAACGCTATTTATTAGGACAAAACTCAAGATGCGAATTGTCGGGGTAATCCCCTTTATCGAGCTACAAAACTACACTTAAAAGATAAACGACGGTGAACAATGAAATGTAGAACTAAGACACATATCTGGTTTTGGTTGAGCTATGTTGTTATCATGTCCAGTACTGGGAAGAATGACACAATGGTTTTGAAAATGTACAGAAAATATTGTGGCAATGCTGATGAGGGCAGTAATTACCCTCACCAGCATTGCCATACTATTTTCTGTACATTTATTATGAATCATGGCAATTGTAATATTAAAGGGAGGAGGAAGAGGAGCATGATACTACTTTACCGAAGAGAAGAAAACATATAACAGGGAGGATATCGAAGGAATTAACTTGGTTTTTAACGCCCAGTCAACCATGGCGATTATATCAGGGCGAAGACCTGTAACAAGCAGAGGAAGACCAGGAAGACGAAGACAAACAGCAGTGACAAAATCAAACGCCTCTTTTAAATCGACCATGGCGAGAGCAACGGTCCTAACTGTAGAAAAGGCGCAGCTTAAGGAATGAATGAGAATAACTTGCCCGCATCCAGAAGGAGGTCGAGGTGATGTTGACGATCGGTCATCACCAGCCAAAACTGTGTATGGCAGAAACAACTTCAGTGACCTCTCGGGTTCAACTCTGTTGACACTGCCCGCGTTTAGTGATTGGACAGTCATCGTCACCACTCTCCGGTCGTTTGCAAATAGTCTGGTGTCGTTAGATCCGGAATCGGCTCTTGCGTTTCAAAGTAGTGCGGTCTTGGGGCTGCAGAGTTCTGTTACTGATATGATTTTTTCCCTTGTCTGTGTGTATGCGTGTGTATGCGCACGCGCGCGTCTGTGTGTGTGTGCGCGCGCGCGCGCGTCTGTGTGTGTGTGCGCGCGCGCGTGTGTGTGTGCGTGTGTGCGCGCGCGCGTCTGTGCGTGTGTGTGTGTGTGTGTGTTGTTGTTGTTGTTGTTGTTGTTGTTGTTGTTGTTGTTGTTGTTG
>JABMCL010002109.1:265000-297500 GCA_018857735.1 Alviniconcha marisindica | reverse complement strand
TCCTGATCAGTTGCTTTCTTAATTTACGCACAAGAACTGGACGTAACTGTTTCAGTTTCAGCAGCACTGGCTTTCGCCTTACAGCTGCTTTCATCATGGAGGGCCTGTCGTAAAATTCTTGTCGGCAGACAGTCACAGATCCAAACACATAAAAGGTTAAAAAGAACGTTGTTTATTAGGACAAAACACAACATGCGATTTTTCGGGGTAAGCCCTTTTTTCAAGCTACAAAACAACACTTAACAGTTAAAAGGTGAAAAATGAGATGTAGCATACTTATCTGCTTTTGCTTTTAATATCCTAGGAGCTAACGGGGAACATATTCAGCTACTTCCGGCTGAACCGTGTTTACTTCCTCCAGTCATGGTCTGGGCGACCGAGAATGAAATGCTTGTGACGAAATACAAGAAAACATCATCAAAGCCAGAACAGCTCCAGAGAAATGTACTCACCTATACGACGACACATAAAGAAAATGAAAAACACGAGCGCTTGCGACACTTGGTCTGGTGTCAGAAGAGGGATAGAAAACAATAAAAGAAGGAAGAAAAGAAGAAGATAGACAAGAAGTTGAAGCAAAACAATTTTCAGAATCTAAACGTAAATTTAAAAGAACGTCATCAAAATGACGAAAATTAGGAAATTGTTCTGTTTTGTCAACCTCACCAGCAGTTGTTCACTCATTCCATCATCAAAGCCAGTTTGACGAGTTTGTTTTTCTAAAGCAGCAAGTCAGTGACCAGCTGAAACTGGAACCGGTGGACGTCTGGTCAAGGGGGAAATCCGGATCAAGTCCCTTTGGAATCTGGGCTGGTCCTCGGCTCCAGGAAGAAGCGAAACTAATCAAACGTCACTTGTTGCTGTGTATCTGACGCAGACATCATTCCTTTTGATGTAACACAGATCCACAATCATTCTTCTCCGCTTCTCAGCAAATCCCGACAGACCCCATATGCAATATATTAGTACACTCGGCCACTTCAACGGCTGTCCGGCCCTCTCTCTAGCCTCTCCTTTGACGGACAGATGAAAAGAAATCGGCAATCTGGACTCGGAGTGGGTTTGAAGATGCTTGCAAACAAGCGTTGGAAGCTCCTCTCTCGCTTGTCCATGTCCGGAATAGGCGGTCATCAGAATCGCTTCAGCTCCGCCGGCCATACAATAGAACTTAATTTGGTCTAGCCTTCTATTTTTCTCCCGGAACTAGGAAATGTTTAGGAGTCTTCCTCTTCTTTTTTTCCCCTCCCTCTTTTATTTTTTCCCCCCTTCCCCCCCCCCCCCCCCCCCTCCCCCCCCCCCCCCCCCCCCCCCCCACCCCCTCCCCACCTTGTGTGGTGGGTGAAGGGTGTGCTGAGAGGAAAAGCTGGATTGGATTCTTGACTGGTCGGGTGTTTGGTTGGTGACTGCTAGTGACACCTAGGTGGCTGTTGGCTGATGGAACAACTCGTTAGAGCTTGGTAACAGCTTGGTAACCGCCCCCTCCCAACCCTGCCCCATTTCTCTCTGTGTGTCTCTCTGTCTCTCTGTCTCTGTCTCTGTCTCTGTCTCTGTCTCTCTCTCTGTCTCTGTCTCTGTCCTCTTCTTCTCTCTCTCTCTCTCTCTCTCTCTCTTCTCCCTCTCTCTCTCTCTCTCTCTCCTCTCTCTTCTCTCTCCTCCCTCTGTCTTCTCTCTCTCTCCTCTCTCTCTCTCTTCCTCCCCCGTTTCTTCTCTCTCTCTCTCTCTCTCTTCTCTCTCTCTCTCTCGTCTCTCTCTTCTCTCTCTCTCTCTTCTCTCTGTTCTCTCTTCTCTCTCTGTCTCTCTCTTCTGTCTCTTTCTCGTCTTCTCGTCTCTCTCTCTCTTCTCTCTCCTCTCTCATCTCTCTCTCTCTCTCTCTCTCTCCTCCCCTCCCCCATTCTCTCACTCTTTTGCACCCCCTTCTCTCTTATAAATATCCCGTTTTATATATTTTTTATTTTTCGTTTCTGTTGTTGCTAATAGCCTCATTAATTTTATGACCATCATTTTTGAAAATGCACAAGTACCAGTATTTGAGCACCTGATGTAATATTTAACGTTCCGCCATGTCTCTCTCTCTCTCTCTCTCTCTCTCTCTCTCTCTCTCTCTCTCTCTCTCTCTCTCTCTCTCTCTCTCTCTCTCTCTCTCTCTCAGTTATGCAATGCAGCTTATGTTAAAAACAAAAAAACTTTTAAAGGCTTAGTGCTGGTCAGAGTCGAAGAACTGGTTCTTTTGTGTACCTGTCTGTAGTACTGTTCATTTTTCTTTTGTTCTTTGTTTCTCCCAGTGACGGACTACTGAATTGTGGCTGGTGGATCTGTTGGCTGGGAATCTAGCTTTGTGGGCTTTCCTACAGCTTGATTGGAGAGTGTTGCTGTTCTGGCCTGTTGTCGGATTTGCCGTTTTGTATTTGTGTTTGGATTGAGTTGTAGATAACGATGATGATGATGATCGCTTTTATACGCGCTATTCTCCGCTCTCGAGCAGACTCACTGCGCTTTTGTCACACGTGATTCTAAATGAGTGACTAGGTTTTTGAAGCGCGTTTTTTTAATATCCACCGAAGTAGTGACCAAAAACGAAGGGTGAGTGAGTGATGCAGACTGAGAGTGAGTGAGAGAGAGAGAGAGACAGAGAGAGAGAGGGAGAGAGAGACAGAGACAGAGACAGCGAGGCAGAGAGAGACAGAGAGGGAGGGAGAGAGAGAGAAAGAGAGAGAGAGAGACAGAGAAGGAGGGAGGGAGAGAGAGAGAGAGAGGGGGAGGGAGGGAGAGAAAAAGAGAGAGAGAGGTGGGGAGGGAGAGAGAGAGAACCAGTCGAGACGAGGTGACCGCAGACAACGGACGAAGCTGTCCAGACGTGTCTTTGATTCACCCTCATCTGTCCCTGCATCTGTCAATAGCCTTTCTTGGTAGTTTCTGTGTTTACAAGGTCCACCTCTTTGCCTTCATAATCGGGCGTCTCACAGTCTACGTCTCGCGGAATCCCGATAGCGGGACACACCACAGGAAGGGACACCACCGCTCGCTTGTCTCTGTCCACCTCCGTTTGTTTTTCACTGTTAACGGATCCGCGGGCCGCCGCCGTTTTCGGAAGATGTCCACGTGGATTAAGGCAAGGTCCAGGGCATGTTTGGACTGCGGGCGACTGCGAGGAACGTCCGTCTCCTATTCACGCCTTGCTGGTCCAGCTTCCGTTCCATTCATTTCCGCGCAACTCGTGAGACAGTCAGATCTGGAACATGATCCGGTTCGTCTTCACTTTTGCCTGTACCAGTTTTTGACCATTATGGCTGTTGTCAGCCAGCAGCGTCGTAAGAGAACGTGAACGTAGGTGTTTCTGATACGGTGTTGCCTGTATTTGTCTGGCACGAACGGAGGAAGCTTTCAGGAGTGACGCTCGATCTAGACAGACCTCACACAGATGCAGCTGATGTCCAAGCCGATGACCTCACACAGATGCAGCTGATGTCCAAGCCAAAGACCTCACACAGATGCAGCTGATGTCCAAGCCGATGACCTCACACAGACACAGCTGATGTCCAAGCCAAAAACCACACACAGATGCAGCTGATGTCCAAGCCGAAGACCTCACACAGATGCAGCTGATGTCCAAGCCGATGGTGACCCGTGCGGGTGGGTCAACAGAGCATTCATTGCCTATTTGGGTCGGACCTTACGTGGATTACTACCGATCGCTTTTCCGTAATGCACCCCCCGCTTAGACGATTATTTGGTCAGTGGACACTCCACCGCACGGGGCAATTGCCGGTACCGCTACTGTTGAGGATACATTGAAAAACAGCGTATGAGACTATTTGTTTCTGCGGGGACGGGAGGAAGGCGAGGCTGGGGTGTGTGGAGGGGGTGGGCGGAGAGGAACGGGGAGCGTGTGTGTGGCGTGTGTGTGTGTGTGTGTGTGTGTGTGTGTGTGTGTGTGTGTGTGTGTGTGTGTGTGTGTGTGTGTGTGTGTGTGTGTACGTGTATTTGGATTGTTTGAAAATGGGTATGCGTTTGTGTGCGTGTCACCGTCAAAACGCAAAACGCCACCATTCACAATCTCACATATATATTATCGCTTGACAGTTACGAAATATATCCAGTAGGATATGCGTCATGTCACACCAATGTCGCGGATAACCACAAAAAAAGAACAGAGAGACAAACACAAAATAAAAAAAGGGGTAGGAAGGAAACGTTAGATCATACACTGCCACAGTACAATGGAGGAGAAAGCACCCTGGAGCTTTCAACAATCAGAGACGTATTACTGTATGGCCCCTGGCCATTTCCGCCCATCAATATGACCTTTCGCTAACCACGCTCGCATCTCCCAGCACGACATCCCAGATTTGGGAGCAGAACATGTCCCGGCATTCAGACCGTGTGTGTATCCGGCCGTTTGCGTGTTGACCAAGGTCCGTATTGACCCGTGTTGACCAGGCGGCGAGAGCGGCGCGGCAACACGCTTCGCCGCCGTTGCCTGGGAGCGCGGGACCTCGCCGAGGGCTCTGGAAACCAACGTCTGGTTTTGGGTGACGTGACACACGCTTAGGTCCCTCGTTTCGTGGTGGGGAACAAGTAGGTGACTTCATGGTGGGGAACAAGTCTGGTTTTGGGTGACGTGACACAAGCTTGCGTCCTTCGTTTCGTGGTGGTGGAACAAGTCTGGTTTTGGGTGACGTGACACAACTCGCGTCCCTCGTTTCGTGGTGGTGGAACAAGTCTGGTTTGGGTGACGTGACACACACGCGTCCCTCGTTTCATGGTGGGGAACAAGTCTGGTTTTGGGTGACGTGACACAAGCTTGCGTCTCTCGTTTCATGGTGGGGAACAAGTATCGTTTTGGGTGACGTGACACAAGCTTGCGTCCCTCGTTTTGTGGTGGTGGAACAAGTCTGGTTTTGGGTGACGTGACACAAGCTTGCGTCTCTCGTTTCATGGTGTGGAACAAGTCTGGTTTTGGGTGACGTGACACAACTCGCGTCCCTCGTTTCGTGGTGGTGGAACAAGTCTGGTTTGGGTGACGTGACACACGCTTGCGTCCCTCGTTTCGTGGTGGTGGAACAAGTATGGTTTTGGGTGACGTGACACAAGCTTGCGTCCCTCGTTTCGTGGTGGGGAACAGGTCTGGTTTTGGGTGACGTGACACGAGCTTGCGTCTCACGTTTCATGGTGTGGGACAAGTCTGGTTTTGGGTGACGTGACACAAGCTTGCGTCTCTCGTTTCATGGTGTGGAACAAGTCTGGTTTTGGGTGACATGACACAAGCTTTCGTCTCTCGTTTCATGGTGTGGAACAAGTCTGGTTTTGGGTGACGTGACACAAGCTAGCGTCCCTCGTTTCGTGGTGGGGAACAAGTCTGGTTTTGGGTGACGTGACACAAGCTTGCGTCCCTCGTTTCGTGGTGGTGGAACAAGTCTGGTTTGGGTGACGTGACACACGCTTGCGTCCCTCGTTTCGTGGTGGTGGAACAAGTCTGGTTTGGGTGACGTGACACAAGCTTGCGTCCTTCGTTTCGTGGTGGGGAACAAGTCTGATTTGGGTGACGTGACACAACTTGCGTCCCTCGTTTCGTGGTGGTGGAACAAGTCTGGGGTACGTTCCAGGAATGACTGGGTTTGGGGGATGCAGAAGTCCACTGTTCCAGAAATAACGCGATTTTGGGTGTGTGCAGAAGTCGAGGGTCCTAGGAATGGCGATCTTTTTGTGGGCTGCAGAAATCTTGGGATTCAATAATGGAGAGTTTTGTGGGACTGGAGAAGTCGGGGGTCCCAGGAATGGCGCTGTGAACACGCAAGGTGTGTGTGGAAGCTTTTAAGCGCCATATATAAATAGTCATTCGGTCATGATGAGTTTTGGGGGACAGCAGAACTCCGGGATCCCAGGAATGACGAATTTTGGAGAATTGTAGAAGTCCGGAGGTCCCAGAAATGACGGGGTTTTGGGGGGACCGCAGAAGTGGGGGGTCCCAGTAATGGCGAGTTTTGTGGGACTGTAGAAGTCCAGCGGTCCCAGAAATGACGTTTGGTGTTGTTGTTTTGTTGTTGTTGTTTGTTGTTGTTGTTGTTGTTGTTGTGGGGAGGAGTGCAGCCGAAGTCGGGGGTCTCAGGAATGACGAGTTTTGGGGGCTGCAGGAATAATGAGACTGATGTTCCTGGAAGGGCTCTGAGACTGCAAGAACAGCGAAAAGGGGGTTCCTGGAATAGTAATTAAGTGTTCTAGACTGCAGGAATAGCGATGCGAAAGTTCCTGAAAAAGCAAATCTATGGGACTGCAGGAATAGCGAGGCTAAAGTTCCTGAAAAAGCAAGTCTTTGGGACTGCAGGAATAGCGAGGCTAAGGTTCCTGGAAAAGCAAATCTATGGGACTGCAGGAATAGCGAGGCTAAAGTTCCTGAAAAAGCAAGTCTTTGAGACTGCAGAAATAGAGAGGCTAAGGTTCATGGCATGGCAAGTCTTTGGGACTGCAGGAATAGCGAGGCTAAGGTTCCTGAAAAAGCAAGTCTTTGGGACTGCAGAAACAGCGAGGCTAAGGTTCCCGAAAAAGCAAATCTATGGGACTGCAGGAATAGCGAGGCTAAGGTTCCTGAAAAAGCAAGTCTTTGGGACTGCAGAAACAGCGAGGCTAAGGTTCCCGAAAAAGCAAATCTATGGGACTGCAGAAATAGCGAGGCTACGGTTCCTGAAAAAGCAAGTCTCAGGGACTGCAAGAATAGCGAGGCTCAGGTTCCTGACATGGCAAGTCTTTGGACTGCAGAAATAGCGAGGCTAAGATTCCTGAAAAAGCAAGCCTTTGGAACTGCAGAAATAGCGAGGCTAAGGTTCCTGAAGAAAAAAGAAAAAAAGAAAAGAAGTATTTCCGACTGCAGGAATAGCGAGGATGAGGTATCTGACATGGCAAGTCTTTGGGACTGCAGAAATAGTGAGTCGTGGGTTCCTAGAAGGGCCACCAGTCTTTGGGACTGCAGGGATAATAAGTAAGTAAGTAAACATGGTGCTTAACGTCCACAGAAACCATAAGGCTTATTAGGGACGGCTGCATGGATAATGAGGATATGGTTCTTGGAAGGGCAGGTCTTTTCGGACAGCAGGAATAACGAAGTCGAGGTTCCTAAAAAAAATATAAAAAAGCAAGCCTTTGGGACCGCAGGAATAACGAGACTACGGTTCCTGGAATGGCAAGTCTTATGTACTACAGGAATAATGAATCGTGGGTTCCTGGAATAGCAGGTCTTTAAGACTGCAGGAATATCGCATCTGAGTTCCTGGAATGGCAGGTAATTTGGACTGCAGGAACAACGGGGCTAAGGTTCCTGGAAGGGCAAATGGAAGGGCGACTGCAGAAATAGCGAGTCGGGGTTTTCCGGAACGACATGTCGTTGGGACTGCAGAAACAGCGAATCGGATTTTTCTGGAATAGAAGGCCTTTGAGGCTGCAGGAATAACGGGTCGCCGGTTCCAGTAATGGCTTCAGAAATAGCAAGTCCTTGGGATCCAGAAATGGTCAGGCTTGTGGACTGCGGAACTAGTGAGTTTTGGGGGGCTCCAGGATCGCAAGTCTTGAAGACGGCAGGAACAGCAAGTCTGCAGTTCCAGGAATGGCAAATCTTAGAGGCTGTGAAAATAGCGAGTCTGCAGTTCCAGGAATGGCAGTTCTGAGAGGTTGTGAAAATAGCGAGTCTGCAGTTCCAGGAATGGCAAGTCTTAGAGGCTGTGAAAATAGCGAGTCTGCAGTTCCAGGAATGGCAAGTCTTAGAGGCTGTGAAAATAGCGAGTCTGCAGTTCCAGGAATGGCAAGTCTTAGAGGCTGTGAAAATAGCGAGTCTGCAGTTCCAGGAATGGCAAGTCTTAGAGGCTGTGAAAATAGTGAGTCTGCAGTTCCAGGAACGGCAATTCTGAGAGGCTGTGAAAATAGCGAGTCTGCAGTTCCAGGAATGGCAAGTCATGGAGGCTGTGAAAACAGCAAGTCTGCAGTTCCAGGAATTGCAAGTCTTTTGAGGCTGTGAAAACAGCGAGTCTGCAGTTTCAGGAATTGCAAGTCTTAGAGGCTGTGAAAATAGCGAGTCTGCAGTTCCAGGAATGGCAAGTCTTAGAGGCTGTGAAAATAGCGAGTCTGCAGTTCCAGGAATGGCAAGTCTTAGAGGCTGTGAAAATAGCGAGTCTGCAGTTCCAGGAATGGCAAGTCTTAGAGGCTGTAAAATTAACGAGTCTGCAGTTCCAGGAATGGCAAATCTTAGAGGCTGTGAAAATAGTGAGTCTGCAGTTCCAGGAACGGCAGTTCTGAGAGGCTGTGAAAACAGCGAGTCTGCAGTTCCAGGAATTGCAAGTCTTAGAGGCTGTGAAAACAGCGAGTCTGCAGTTCCAGGAATGGCAAATCTTAGAGGTTTTGAAAATAGCGAGTCTGCAGTTCCAGGAATGGCAAGTCTTAGAGGCGGTAAAAATAGCGAGTCTGCGATTGCAGGTCTTCGGGAGTGCTGGAATGGCGAGTTTGGGGTCTTCAGGTTTCACTCGAATCAATTTGTTGCTGTGCATTTGGCTACGGGGCTCGTCGGGGAAGAATAAAGTAGAATGTCTCCACAGTCCCGCACCGTCTGGGGGACGGACTGTTTTAATGGGATTTCTCTCTCTCTCTCTCTCCTCTCTCTCTCCTCCTCTCTCTCTCTCTCTCTCTCTCTCTTTGCCTCCCTCCACTCCCCCTCTCTCTCTTTCTGTTGAACTTATTCCTTCAAAGTACCATAGACAACCATCTATGTTTAAATGTTCTTATCATTAGCTAGCACAAATGCATCCACCATAGAGAAAGTGTCTACCTTTGTTGGCAAAGCTTTAAACGCTAGAAAACTGAGTTTAAGTCCGTCATTGGATCCATGAGAATTCGAATTGCCTGAATTTTCACTCCTGTTGTTATGGGCCGGAGGCTTGACAATAAAATAATCTTGTCTTGTGTGTGTGTGTGTGCGTGTGTGTGTGTGTGTGTGTGTGTGTGTGTGTGTGTGTGTGTGTGTGTGTGTGTGTGTGTGTGTGTCTCTCTCTCTCTCTCTCTCTCTCTCTCTCTCTCTCTCTCTCTCTCTCTCTCTCTCTCTCTCTCTCTCTCTCTTTATTACCCTTTGAGGGGAAGCGTAGGCATGTTTCAGAAGAATGAAACGTAGTTGTCAATCTCCAACCGGTCACCTCCGGCTTAACTGACACGAGCAGTACTCGGTGAAACCTAAGCCCACAGTCTGGCTCTGGCTCTTGGAATAGGCCTAGCTGCACATTAAGCCACGTGAGACTTCCGTCTGACTTTCCAAAGGGAATTACCGAAAGTCGTTCAAATCTTCTTCTTTTTTCTTCTTCTTTTTTTCTTTTTTTTTTTTTTTCTTTCTATACTTCTCTTCCTTCTGTTTAGTCTTAACAGCGAACACTTTATTTCCGTGGCTTTGCCTTGTGGAAACTACTTCCACATTTTACATTTGTGGTCTCCTACACGAACAACAAGAACAAACATAACGACGACGATGACGAGAATAGTACCAACGACAGCGACAGTTCATACGCAAAAACACCAACACGTCAAACGTTCATGTTAACGTCAACAAGTACTTTTAAATATTTAGTTTCTTACACTTGTTTCCTCTGAAAAGTCTTTAAGTGTACACCATCAAGCCTAATTAAAACACAGCCCCTCCACCTGTCAATGTACTAGCAATCGAGCCATAGAAGCGACGAAAATACCTGCTGTGTACAAACGATCGAGCCTTGGATACGACAAAAAGACCACCTTGGAGACGACAACAAGACCAGCTGTCTACTAACGATGGACCCCGAAGACGACAAAACGACCACCATGAGGACGACAACAAGACCAGCTGTGTGTGTACTAACAATTGAGCCCTGGAGACAAGATGACCACAATGAGGACGACAAAAAGCCCAGCTGTGTACTAACGATCTAGCCCTGGAGACGACAAAAAAAGAAAAGAAAAAAAGGCCAGCTGTATACTAACGACCGTGCCTTGGATATGATAAAAAAGACCAGCCGTGTCCCAATGATCAACCCTTGGAGACGACAAAAAAGACCCACGTGCTGACAGTCGAGCCGCAGAGACGACAAAAGGGTTAGATGTATGCCAACGACAGAGCCTTCAGTTCAGTTCGGTTCAGTTCAGTTCAGTTCAGTTCAGTTCAAGATCGTATCTGTGCGCTCGGAAAAGCCCATATGCGCTCCACCCCGCCTATCAGAAGTTTCCAAAGCGTTGCCTTCGAAACGGTTCCAGTGTTCGTCTGATTGACGAAGGCCCCCTCTCGTCCTTTCAAGGAAGATCGTCTAGCGCTTCCTCGAGCGAGCCCTGGAGACAACAAAAGACCAGCTAACGATGTGGCGCTGGAGACGTGTTAAAAAAACACAAAAAAAAAACACGATAATTATCGTGTGAACTTACGACCGAGCCTTACTGGGTCATAATGATCGGGCCTTGGAGACGACAAAGGGACCAACTGTGTACAAACAACAGGATCCTTGGAGACGACAAAGGGACCAGCTGTGTACTAACAACAGGATTCTTGGAGACGACAAAGGGACCAGCTGTGTACTAACAACGGAGCCTTGGCGACGACAAAGGGACCAGCTGTGTACTAACAGCGGAGTCTTGGAGACGACAAAGGGATCAGCTGTGTCCTAACAACGGAGCCTTGGCGACGACAAAGGGACCAGCTGTGTACTAACAGCGGAGTCTTGGAGACGACAAAGGGATCAGCTGTGTCCTAACAACGGAGCCTTGGCGACGACAAAGGGACCAGCTGTGTACTAACAACGGAGTCTTGGAGACGACAAAGGGATCAGCTGTGTCCTAACAACGGAGCCTTGGAGACAGCAGAGAGACCCCCTGTACTAACAATCGAGTCCTGGAGACGACAGGAAGACCAGCTTTGTACTACTGACCGAGCCCTCGAGACGACAAGCGCTAGACCATCAGTGTATTGACGAGCTAGCCTTGGAGACGACAGAAAGACCAGCAGCTGTGGTTGGGGAAAACCGTGAAATAACTCCGTGTTTTGAGCGGCCCGCTCACTTATTGAACCGGGTTCCCCCGCCCGTTTTATGATCCTTTCATAGCCCTCCCATTCCTGTTTATCCCTTGTTTTCACCTCGGAGAAAAGGGACAGTGCAGTAAACCCTCTAGAAGTATGGATCGGTTTATCGGGTGTCTGGCAAGGTGGTAGACTTGAATTGATCTGCAAAAGAAGAAGAAGAAGACGACGAAGAAGAAGAGGACCACTTTTGGAGGCATTGAACAGTTTGCTGCTCCATATTGAAGCACAAAGTTTCCCGCCCTAGGCAAAAGACACCGCCGTCCTAATAAAATGTAATTTCTTAAGATAGAAAGAAATGAGATTTTCCTGTATTGAGGTTTCGTACTAAAGCGAGTACTAGAGCGAGAGGGTTTTATGCCCCACTTTCTGCAGTTTATTGTGAACAGAGGGTGGATAATTTTTTGAGCATTTTGAGTTTCTGTCTTTTTTCAGGTGTTCTGAGTTTCAGGCCAGACGTTTAACGAAACCAATTCATTTCACAGAAAGAAGAACAGACGAAAAAACTAAAACAGTAGCACGCACACACACACACACACACACACACACACACACACACACACACACACACACACACACACACAACACACACACACACACACACAGAAGAAGAAGAAGAAAGAGATGCTAACAAACAACAACAAAAAACATATCGTGCTTGTTTTGATTATTTCTATATTTATTCTAGTTATTATTACTCTACTTTTTTGTTGTTGTTGTTGTTGTTGTTGTTGTTGTTGTTGTTGTTGTTGTTGTTGTTGTTGTTGTTGTTGTTGTTGTTGTTGTTGTTGTTGTTGTTGTAGTAGTAGTTGTTGTTGTATTGTTTTGCTAGAAGTTCACAAGCAATGTGATGGTTACATACTTACCAATACGCGCTGGCTCGAAAATGTGTTGGTAGGTAGGTAGGTAGCTGTCACTTGCCGCTGTTACATCAGTTACTAAAGGGAGTTAACTGCGCTCGACGGACGTCACACGTTTACTGAGATCTGTATGCGTGCTTTAACGCGGTGGTGAAAACCGTCATGTAGCCACGTAGGTATACCTGCTGTTACATTAATGGACGATTACCCTACATCCGGTGAAAAGTGAGGGCAATATTTAACTGGGTTTATAAAGATCAAAACACAAAAAGGTTCAAACGAACGCTTATTTATTTTGACACGGACACACAGTATGCACATTTTCGGGGAAATCCATTTTGTCAAGCGTTTGTTTGAACCTTTTTGAGTTTGTGTCTTGTTTTAGAACGCTAGCAGTCATTCTGTTTAAGATTTTATATATATATATTAAAATAAAGATGATTGTTTTTATTTATTTATTTTGGTGGGCGGGGGGGGGGGGGGGGGGGGGGGGGAGGGTATAAAACAATTGCTTTATGTGACAAACTTCTTCATCTGTCATGCACCGCCCCATCCTCAAAACACTCCACACGACCTCCAAACCCAAGGCCACAGCCAAAACGCTAGCGGAAGTGAGCTGTGTCTTTTCCAGTTAACGGCACAGCTTTCGAATGTCGATTTTGGTTGGTCCTTGCTTATTTACCAAAATGCTGCTGTGTCACCGCGGACTCTGGGACAGCATTAACCACGAAGGAAGTGTTTTCAGTCAATGACTGCCTCCTTTCTGGACTCTTTGTGAATGTGATGCTAACAGTGATGAATTCGTATTTTCGTTAAAACGGCTCATCGTGCTCTCTCGCTTTTAATTATCGTCGGTTAAATATTTCGTGATCGCAGACCAGTTGTTTATAGCTTGCCCAGACCCATTGGCACTTATGTGGGTCTCTCTCTCTCTCTCTCTCTCTCTCTCTCTCTCTCTCTCTCTCTCTCTCTCTCTCTCTCTCTCTCTCTCTCTCTCTCTCTCTCTTGTTGATGTTGTCCTTGTTCCTCTTCGCCTTTACGTAATGGACCGGTATTTTACTCTCTTATTTAAGTAAGACATGAAGTGGTTACTGTGACTGTGCGTTTAATTTATGAGTATTTTGTGTTTTATCGAGGGTACTGTTATAGTATATACATTGTTAACCTGTTAATGTTATTGTGAATGTGTGTATGGTTATGAATGCTGTCAACACCACGCCTCATTCCACGTGCATGTATATTTTACTTAACACGTGGTAATAAAGATACATTGATTGATTGATGTTGAAAAGTCCCTCGTGTGGTGGGGTGTGTACAGCACAGTTATGCAACACGATGCTCCTCTTTTCCGCAGGGACATTTAATATATAGCTTCCGGTCTACATTAATTTAGTCATACATCTCGGAGTACAACGCTTCCAGAACCTTCCGCGATGTTATACATCAGCATGCAAACTGTGTACACGGGGTCATAATTCACGGTCCTCTGTCCCAATTTACTCGCGGGAAAAGCCAGAGGAGATATTCCGATGGTGTGTTAAGGGTCATACATCACAGAGAAAAGGTTCGGTCGGTGTGTACATTGTCATACATCTTGGTCTTATGCTTCATTCAAGGTGCTCCCGGAAGAAGAAGAGAAGAGAGCATATTCAGCTGGTTTGTCTGTGTACAGGGTTATACCCAACGGTCTGATGTCGCGATTTGCGATTTCTTGGAAGAAGCAAAACTAGATAATCAGCTGTTGTTTACAAGGTCTTGTAGAATATCAAGAAAACAGGAAGATTCGTTTGCATATGTCTTGTAGAACATCAAGAAAACAAGAAGATTCGTTTGCATATATATATATATATCATAGTCTTGTGTCCGAAGGTGATTTCTGTAGAAACAACGCAATTGGCTTAGCTGGTCTGTACGAGGTCATATATTATCATGATCCTATGTCCGAAGGTGTTTTCGGAAAAAGCAGTAAAACTGGCTCAGCTGGTGTGTACAATGCCATTAATCATGATCCTATGTCCAGAGGCAACGTCGCATACCAGCAAGAACACCAGTGCTGCATGAAAATGTTGCTATGCGCTATGGGGACTCCCTTCAGCCATGGTGAGCTCTTTGCTTCTAGCAATATGGATGCTTGACCTTCCAAAAATAGCGATAAATCCTCCGAAGACGGCGTGTGGCTGTCCATGTGACGGGAAAACAATTTGTTTGAAAGAAGTCACTCACGCATTAATCTCACCTCATGGAATGCATTTGTCCGTGTACAATTTCATATACCAGGTGACCCCCCCAGAGTGCTCAGTGTAGAGGGAAAGCTACAACAACAAGGTCTGTCCCCATGTCATTTTAGAAGGAGCCAAAAAAAGGCTCGGCTGGTATGTACATTGTCGTCTAGCATGGTCCTGTGTCTCGATCAAACTTCTCTCGGAAGATGCGAGAGGAGAGACTAAGCTGCTGTGTACATAGGGCCATGCATAGACCAAGCTGCTGTGTACATAGGGCCATGCATAGACCAAGCTGTTGTGTACATAGGGCCATGCATAGACCAAGCTGTTGTGTACATAGGGCCATACATAGACCAAGCTGCTATGTACATAGGGCTATCCATGGACCAAGCTGCTGTGTACATAGGGCCGTACATAGACCAAGCTGCTGTGTACATAGTGTCATACATAGACCAAGCTGCTATGTACATAGGGCTATACATGGACCAAGCTGCTGTATACATAGGGCAATCCATGGACCAAGCTGCTGTGTACATAGGGCTATCCATGGACCAAGCTGCAGTGTACATAAGGCCATACATCGACCAAGCTGCTGTGTACATAGGGCCATACATAGACCAAGCTGCTGTGTACATAGGGCCATGCATAGACCAAGCTGCTGTGTACATAGGGCCTTACATAGACCAAGCTGCTGTGTACATAGGGCCTTACATAGACCAAGCTGCTGTGTACATAGGGCCATACACAGACCAAACTGCTGTGTACGTAGGGCTATACATAGACCAAGATGCTGTGTACATAGGGCCATACATACACCAAGCTACTGTGTACATTAAGGCCATACATACACCACACCAAGCTGCTGTGTACATTAAGGCCATACGTACACCAAGCTGCTGTGTACATTAAGGCCATACATACACCAAGTTGCTGGGTACATTAAGGCCATACTTACACCAAGCTGCTGTGTACATTAAGGCCATACATCACAGAGGAAAAACTACATCACGGCCCCGTGTCACAAGACCACTTGGGGAAAGAAGCGAGAGAACAGATTCAGCTGGTGTATACGCGGGGTCATAATCATGTCACGATCCTGTATCCCAAACTACCACCGGAAAAAGAGAAAGTCTCGGTGGATGTGTGCAGTGTCGTATATCACAGTCCCCATGTGCCCCAGGTGCTCTCGGCAGAAGTACTTTAAGAGGAGAGACCCGTCTGGTGTGTAAAGGGTCGTATATCACAGAGGGTGGTGTCTCTAGGATCGTACATCGCGGTACTATGTCTCGGGATACTCTCGAGAGAAAAAAGAAGAAGAAGAAGCAGAAGAAGACGAAGAAGAAAGACTCAGTCTGTGTGTGAAGGGTGATACGTCACGGGTCCCTCTCCAGTCCTGCGTGTGGCAGAAGGTCAGGCAAGAAGCGGGATAAATGGCAGGTCCAGCTCCAAGATAGAGTGACCAGGGGCCGCGCGGAACTGCCCCAACTGCTCTAATTGTAGCCGAGGATCACGAACAGCGTCGGTAATGGATTGGCCTCGCTCTGGATCAATGTGCTGAGCTGTACGTCTTCCAGCGTGTTGTCCACTTTGAAAACGAGAGACGTTGGTTACTTGGCGACTGTGATTTATGTGAAGTCGACCTCGTGTGTGTGTGTCGAACAGTACATCTTTCAGTCAGGTTTACCGTGAAAACAAGATGTTGCTGACGTGTGACGGCTCCAGCCTTCTGTGTAGTGCCATGAAATGGTTTTGCACTTCAGGATCGCGTATGCCCTCTGAGGTCGGAGGTTGACCGTGGGGTAGAGCAGGGTACACAGACCCACCCTCAATCCAGACGTAAACTGTCACCATCAGTCATAAGCTGCACACGTGTGGTTATTTCAGGGGAAGACGAAAACCGTTTGAGGGTGTTTTAGCCATCGCAATTTTGGAACAAGGAGGTAGGTCAAAGATTAATACTGGGTTAGCCCCACACGGGTGTGGGTTGCCTCTAGTCCTTCGGGGGAAGAAACAAAACAGTAATCGAGTTACCTGCTTCAAAGACACGTGGACGAAGATTTCACGTTAGCGGACAAATAGTGGGATTAACTGGTAGAGCTTATATTTATACGCAATCCAGCCGTCACTTCAGCCCACCACTCCTATGTCTGCGATAGATGTGTATAAATATTGTACACGTAAAGCGCTAAGAGCGTCCATGGGACAATGTGCTGTATAAATACTCATTGTTATTGGGCCGGGTAACACACTTTAGCTCATAGCAGGTGGATTTCCTCGCGGAATGCGACTTCAATTTCCTCTTGGTAATAATCCCAAAAGGGACAATTTCATTAGTAAGAGGTGAGCGTAGACATTTATGGTTATAATTATATATCGGACCTCCGACAGAGGATTCCGAGCTGTCAATCACCCGAGCAGCCTCAGCCAATCAAAATCGGAACGACACTAACAGTAATTGGCGCGCGATGCCAGACGACTGACCGCCGTGTGTGACCCACAAGCTAAAGCACAGCAACCGAGCCAAAGACTGGTGTTAGTTATTTGGTGCTTTGAGCCCAGTCAACCACATCAAAGACTGGCGTTAGTAAGTTACTTGGTGCTTTGAGCCCAGTCAACCACATCAAAGACTGGCGTTAGTAAGTTACTTGGTGCTTTGAGCCCAGTCAACCACATCAAAGACTGGCGTTAGTAAGTTACTTGGTGCTTTGAGCCCAGTCAACCACATCAAAGACTGGCGTTAGTAAGTTACTTGGTGCTTTGAGCCCAGTCAACCACATCAAAGACTGGCGTTAGTAAGTTACTTGGTGCTTTGAGCCCAGTCAGCCACATCAAAGGCTGGTGGAGTCAGAGCAAAATCTTTTTAAATTTTTTTTTTTTTTAAAGTAGTGTAGTTTGATATCTAGGTATGCTCTCTAAGATATGAACGCCTTTCGTTACAGAAATCTGTCTTAAATCATCGTTCAATTCCACCAGTCGATGCAGTAGAACCTGTCGGTCAGCCTGAAAGCTTGTGAGACCGAACCTATGGGAGGCGTGGTATAGAGCTAAGAGCGAAACCCTCTATTCCGTCATGACTCTAAAATAAGCGATACGGCCATTTTATTGTCCTTTTAAAGCACACAAGGAAATGAAATTTCTCACCCTTCTGCATGCCAGAAATTCTGCCTTTCTTATTTCTTCCTTTTTGGTTCTTTCAGCTTCATTCTCACCAATCCTCTTCGGTCGTAACATGATCGACGTATGACATGAAAGGTGATTCAGACTTTCATTGGTTATCTGATAAATTGTGACTGGCCCTGATACAAATTTCGCTTTTGGCTGAGATAATATAAAAACTGAATCAACCCGGACTCGCACCCCTATCTCCGTCTCATCAGTTGTAGTCCCCATCTTGATCGCCAGACGTACCGCTTCATCTTGGGCGATCCTAAAGTAAAACTAATCTAACTACGATATACAGTTATTCGATCCAACGTCAGTAAACTGTAAACGACCTTGGGCTGCTAACGTCTTTCTTTCTGAAGGTCAACAGACATTTAATTTCCTGAACGTCCACGAGTCGAGTAACTTGGTCTGATCAATGTTTTTGTTTTGAAAAGTTTTTACGTGAGGGGAAGAACTGAACCAGAGACTGCGGGCCTTCAAGTCGATGAGTCAACATGTATTTTACTGTAGACCTACAGACGACAAGACTAGACCAAATTAAAAGGGTTGGTTTACGTTATTCATCCTAGTTGGGTTCTTTAGCCTCGTTTCTCTCAAAACAAATCGTAGTATTCGCAGGTCCTTGTGATCTTGTGGTGTGTGTGTGTGTGTGTGTGTGTGTGTGTGTGTGTGTGTGTGTGTGTGTGTGTGTGTGCGTATGTGCGTGTATGTGCGTGTGTCTGTGTGTATGTGCGTCTGTGCGTGTATGTGCGTGCGTGTGTGTGTGTGTGTGTGTGTGTGTGTGTGTGTGTGTGTGTGCGTGTGTGGGCGTGCGTGCGTGCGTGCGTGCGTGCGTGTGTGTGTGTGCGCGCTGTGCGTGTATGTGCTCTGTGCGTGTGTGTGTGTGTGTGTGTGTGTGTGTGTGTGTGTGTGTGTGTGTGTGTGTGTGTGTGTGTGTGTGTGTGTGTGTGTGTGTGTGTATTTGTGTGTATACGTACTGCCTCTCTTTCCCCCACCCCCTCTCTGTCTGTCTGCGCGCGCGCTGTTGTACCAGTACACAACCAGTTCCCTGTCACTGGCACAGCTAATGTTTATCACATCACACGCATAGTCATCTCACCACTTGATCTAATTGGAACCAAGTAGACGGACTGGCCCACCCGGACACTTATCACTAGGATGGAGCTCCGCTATCTTACAGAGAAACACAATCCAGCCATCACTTCAGCCCACCACTCCCATGTCTGCGAAAAAAATCAGGATGATTTTACAGTGATCTGAAATCACACGCACCTTTTATCAAACGCATTAATTATTTAAACCTCTCTCTCTCTCTCTCTCTCTCTCTCTCTCTCTCTCTCTCTCTCTCTCTCTCTCTCTCTCTCTCTCTCTCTCTCTCTCTGTTCATTTGCAACGTTCCAAGTCGTTAACTTGAGCGTTGTGTGTGCACAGTATCATAACTCTTATTGTGCTTACACCCCTTCAAGTGGGGCTATGGCCTTATTAAATAAATATTCGTATTCGTATTCGCTCTCTCTCTCTCTCTCTCTCTCTCTCTCTCTCTCTCTCTCTCTCTCTCTCTCTCTCTCTCTCTCTCTCCATCCGGTTTTGTTGTGGTTGTATCGGTTATATTCTGATTAAACTTTCCCGTTGACTATTAATATTTTCAGACTGCAATACCAATGTCAAGCCTTTTTTTTTTTCTTCTCTCTTTTTTTATTTATTTTATTTTATTTTTAAAGCAGCTAGTGCCATCCTTTCTGCCTAAACTTTTATCGTGTGTTCTAAAACTCGGGTCTTTTGTTTTCTTTTATATACACATGACGTTTATATTTCTTTCGTAGCTATAGACCCAAGTACTCCCTGCAAACGTTTATACCCAATCTTCCAACCGAATGTTTACCGAACTGAGCACGCTTTGCGAAAGTATTACTGTCTTGTGCTGTCGCACGATTAATCTGCAACCCTACGGCATTGAAAGTTAAGTAAGTTCGTGCACCTTTTTTTTCTTTTTCTTTTTTTTACTTTTTACTTTTTTTAAATTGCTCTTGTGTAAAATTCTCCTTCTTTGCCTTTGGTGAAAGGCAATTCTGCCGAAAGTAATGTCCATTGCCGAGCCTATATTGTCTGCAACTGTTTTGTTCTCTTTGAATGAAAGGCGTTAACATCTTAACTATTTCTAAATTGTACACGGGGTCATAATTCACGGCATATAAACTATCAAAATTAAGTTTAACTGAAGAGAAGAAAATTAATAATTACCTTAAACGTATATATCATAATAACTAATCATTAAGCCGTACTCGCTTCAAACTTAAGGTCACCCTCCGAAGCAATGTACTAAACTAACTGTTGTTACAGTAACACGATTGAGAGTCTGTTTTCCGAATGCATTTTCCGAGCATCACCAGCTGTAACTGGAATGTAGGTCTGTTTGCTGTTGTGATAATTTTGTTCTTCTTTTGTAAACGAGGGCTGCCCTCTTTTATAATGAAAGTTGTGATCTGCAATACGGTTATACATTTTCTTCTGTGAGTGAGAGATCCATCACGTGTACTTCGGCACTAAGTGTGCATGTGCTGTGCACGTGCTAACCGACTGACTGTTCAGACTCAAGTGTCTGCGGGCCCATTGCAGACACTGTTCTTTCAGTTTTTTGTTTTGTTGTTGTTGTTGTCAACCCCCCCCCCCCCCTGTTTTGTTGTTGTTGTCATAGCTTGTTGTCTCCCCCTCCTCCCCCCAGTCTGTGTGTGTTTAGTGCGTGCGTGTGTGTGCGTGCGCCTCTGTGTGTATATGCGTGTGCGTGTGCGTGTGTGTGTGTGTGTGTGTGTGTGTGTGCGCGCGCGCGCTCGCGCCTGTAGTTTTTATTGTTTTTCAACGGCGTGAAGCCATCTGACACTGATGCAGCCTGTAACGTTGTATCTCATCCCCGTCAAAGTTAACACGTCACAGCCGAGCCCACTGGGGAAATTTAGCCTTAGCGGTTATTCACCAAGCTCCAAACAATCAACAGATCGCGCCAAGAGCCAAGGTGGAACTTCACTTTGACCACGATCCTCTCGCTCCAACGAGTCTTTTACCAACCGATCCACCGGCACCGCCGTCTCCTCAGTCTTATTTTCGTGGGGACGGTAGATGGTGTTTTGGAGGCATTAGGGCGATGGCCTTTGGCATTGTCCAGGTCCCAGGAGCGTACTGGCCACGGTGATGGCTTTGGATCAGAGTCGACTAGGCACATATTCCCGTCGTGATGGCTTGGCCCCAGGTCAGTCGGCTTTCGATGGAAGTACGTTTTTATGGCTTCTCGCTCTTTTGGGGTTTTGTGTAAGTAAAAGGAGTTGGTCGATAAAACTTCGGTTTTTACAAGATCCAAAGGCATAAAAGTTTCCAAAGAACGGTATTAAATTTTGTACTTATGAGACTGTGGAAGCGTCAAAACACGCACGTAAACATGAGGCGCGTCCGCCCCTGGTAAAAAAGAAAAAGAAAAAAGAGTTCCGTCTCGATTCAAACGATTTTGGTTTTGTTTGTGCTAGCGTAAGCAACGTGTGCGGTTATGAAAGAAACGCTTGATATAATTTGAGTTGAATATTACAAACTGACTGCGATTTGAGCACCAGGGAAAAACTCTCCGTTAGCTGACAGTTTTCCGAGACCTATGGCGTAGTCAGTTATGGCAGTGGTTGGAGGAAGGATGTCGTAAACCAGTTCTGTGGAGTTTGGCAATGTCTATGACGTCCGAACGCCTGCACTGTCTCGGCACCGCCAGACGGCATTGTCTTGCACTGGCTTTCCTTGATGGCACCGGACTTCCGTGATGGTATCGGATTGTCGTCGTAAACCAGTGACTTATGGGCGTCTGCACATTACCTATCTCTCCTTAACCCATCATCGCTGCCCACTGTTGCTCCCGCTGAAAGTGTCATTGTCGTACGATTTTGTCCTGTGTGCACTTGGCCTCAGACTGCACGGTGGCATAGTGGACAGGTAGCTATAGGGCACCGTCACCACAGAAGCTATGGTCTGACGGGTTCCATCGTGGCAACGTGTGCTGTGACTACCGTTGCCATTGGTCCGTGAGACTGCGTGGTGATAGAGCAGACAGTGGTCCATGAGTGAGACTGTATGGTGACAGAGTGACTGCAGTTGCCGCGGTTCGTGAGATTGTATTCTGACAGAGTGACTGCAGTTGCCGTGGTCTACGAGACTGTTTGGTGATTGACTACAGTCAGATGTATGGTCCATGAGACTGTATGGTG
Organism: Alviniconcha marisindica; assembly: GCA_018857735.1. Taxonomy (NCBI): domain Eukaryota; kingdom Metazoa; phylum Mollusca; class Gastropoda; family Provannidae; genus Alviniconcha; species Alviniconcha marisindica. The sequence goes on along the minus strand of JABMCL010002109.1, from coordinate 275,950 downwards.
ACAGAGAGACTACAGTTGCCGTGGTCCATGAGTGAGACTGTATGATGACAGAGTGACTACAGTTTGCCGTAGTCCGTGAGATTGTATGGTGATAGAGTCACTGCACTTGCCGTTGTCCTTGAGATTGTATGGTGATAGTGTGACTGCACTTGCCGTTGTCCTTGAGATTGTATGGTGATAGAGTGACTGCAGTTGCCGTGGTCCATGAGATTGTATAGTGATAGAGTGACTACAGTCATTTGTATAGTCCATGAGACTGTATGGTGATAGAGAGACTACAGTTGCCGTGGTCCATGAGTGAGACTGTATGATGAAAGAGTGACTACAGTTTGCCGTGGTCCGTGAGATTGTATGGTGATAGAGTGACTGCACTTGCCGTGGTCCATGAGATTGTATGGTGATAGAGTGACTACAGTCAGTTGTATGGTCCGTGAGATTGTATGATGACAGAGTGACTGCAGTTGCCGTGATCCATGAGACCGTATGGTGACAGAGAGACTATAGTTGTCGTGGTGCATGAGACTGTATGGTGGTAGAGTGACTACAGTCAGTTGTATGGTCCATGAGACCGTATGGTGACAGAGAGACTATAGTTGTCGTGGTCCATGAGACTGTATAGTGATAGAGTGACTACAGTCAGTTATATGGTCCATGAGACCGTATGGTGACAGAGAGACTATAGTTGTCGTGGTCCATGAGATTGTATGGCGATAGATGACTACAGTCAGTTGTATGGTCCATGAGACCGTATGGTGACAGAGAGACTATAGTTGTCGTGGTCTGTGAGACTGTATGGTGATAGAGTGACTACAGTCAGTTGTATGGTTCATGAGACCGTATGGTGACAGAGAGACTATAGTTGTCGTGGTCCATGAGACTGTATGGCGATAGAGAGACTACAGTTTGCCATAGTCCGTGGGATTGTATGGACATAGAGTGACTACAGTCAGTTGTGTGGTCCATGTGACTGTATGGTGACAGAGATACTATAGTTGTCGTGCTCCATGAGACTGTATGGTGATAGAGTGACTACAGTCAGTTGTATGGTCCATGAGACCGTATGGTGACAGAGAGACTATAGTTGTCGTGGTCCATGACTGTTGTGTAGACTACTTTGCGTAGTTGGTGATAGAGTGACTACAGTCAGTTGTGTGGTCCATGTGACTGTATGGTTACAGAGTGACTGCAGTTGTCGTGCTCCATGAGATTGTATGGCGATAGAGTGACTACAGTCAGTTGCATGGTCCATGAGATTGTATGGTGATAGAGTGACTACACTTGGTTGTATGGTCCATGAGACTGTAAGGTGACAGAGTGACTGCAGTTGCCGTGGTCCATGATATTGTATGGTTATATAGTGACAACAGTCAGTTGTATGGTCCATGGGACTGTATTGTGATAGAGTGACTACAGTTGCCGTGGTCTATGAGACTGCATGATGATCAACCAGACTGTGTTCTGTGACTACATTTTCTGTGGTCTGCCAGACAGCATGATAACAGAGTAGACAGGACATGGCTGAATGTTGTTGTTTGTTTGCTTCTTTGTGTGCTTTGTTGTTGTTGTTGTTGTTTGAGGGAGGTATTACCTCCGTAATCACACTTCGTATAGATCTAACTGAATAAAGTATTATTTTTTTCTGCTCAAACCGAACTTTCAAGGAGCTGTGACCGTACAATGAAGCAAAGCAAAACAAAAGCGTCAAAGTACGTCTTACAATGATTACTCTTTCGTCATAATCTTTTGTGTCTGTCCGGCGTCAGTGAAAACTCGACGACAAAGACGCTTTCAGTATTCCTACGTCAGCGTGTCCGAAGCCGTCTTGTTAATGTTTCATCCACATCCATAATAATGACCACGGTCGGCGGTAAGATTAGCTGCCTCTAGGTACTGCTGGATGGAACTTCCTTGTGAATAATGAAGAGGTTTCTCCCGCGAAAACGTATCTTGATTGGAAGAAAATAGCTTCATTTAGACGGAGCACAAACGGAATAATTCTTATTAGTAACGGACGCTGCATTATGAAAGAGCATTCAGCAGACATCAAACGGAATGCTTTCGACTTTTTGGCAAGCGACGCAGTATTCAGAGAAAGCGTCCAACGGAGAAGAAACAGAATAATCGCACCTCATCAGCAACCGATGCAGTATGTAAACATTTCTCATTACCATCTCTTGGGCCGGGGATAGCTCAGTTGGTAAGAGCGACCGACTGAAAAGCCAGGCGTAATACTGACACGGGTTCGAGTTCCCGGTGCGGCAAGGGCTTTTTCTCCCAGAGTCAACTTTCAGTATATATAGACTCTGTACACTCCCTGTGTTCAATTGCATGCATCAACATCTGTGCGCACGTTAAAAATCCCAAACGCTTGCAGCCGTATCATTGTTGGACACACGAAATACTGCACACACTGATAGGAATGGGTAGCGCTGCTCTTGCAGCTGCTGTGCCTTACCCGGGCAAGGCGACCCGAATTTCTCCCGAGGGACAATGAAGTATTTACACGCACACGCACACACACACACACACACACACACACACACACACACACACACACACACACACACACACCACACACACACACACACACACACACACACACAGACGGAGAGAATATATTAAAACAGAGAATATTACCTTTGAATGCTTTGGTCCTTTATTTCTCAATGCGGGCACTCTCCTCTGTTTTAGGTTCTAACTGATATTTTATGCATCAGTTCTAGATAAAAATGGGCAATTGCATGGACGAAAACTGTACTTGGTTTCAAGGAAGAATAGCAGTAGAATTGACTGTAACGAAATGGACTAATTCTAATTCATTGACAATAAATATAGCATTTAGAACCACAAACAAATTATATTTTGATTATAATTACAAATGCGATGGCAAGTAAAGTGCATTAAACAATAGTCCCCTAGTAGTAAATCTAAAGCATCAACAATAAAACACTGAGGCATTATGGTCATGAAACCTCGGAGAACATAGCTTTCGGTTCCACATACTGTGCAAAATTACTGATTTTACATCTTAATTCACTTGTGAAAAATACATAAAAAATAGCACCCCCCCCCCCCCCCCCGAAAAAAAGAGGTAATAAAACTGAAAGCACCAAAATGAGACTCTCTCTCTCTCTCTCTCTCTCTCTCTCTCTCTCTCTCTCTCTCTCTCTCTCTCTCTCTCTATCTCTCTTCTACATACTATATATATATATATATATATATATATATATATATATATATATATATATATATATATATATATATAATGGAGAATATCAAAGAAAAACAAGTTGGCTTTAAAACGTCCCAAATTTTCGGCACAGCTGCCTTCCTCGGGGGTTATTTCGATGTTATTATTATATTTCTCTCTCTCGGTATATATTACGTATATTCCACGTCATAGTACATCCAACGTTTGCTGGCATGTAGCTCAATCGTTTGCATATCGACTTAGACTAGGTATGTCCATATTTGATTAATACAAAACAAACGTGTCCAGATCTATACAGGTCTTCATCCAGAAACCCCGGCCACATAATTACATAGGTACGGTCAATATGGTCAATACGCACTCGCCCCGGCTAGGGGACAGTAACAGATGGCCAGGAGACAGACAGTTAGACTCGGTCAGCATGAACCGGCAGCCAAGCGGCGGGGACTGACCTGGTTGACAGACATTGATCGCAGTTTTGGCGAGCCGGATTGACAGCGGAAATTCATACCCAAGTCATGGCTTGCCGAATCACACCTCGCACTTTCTCGTCGTTAGTCTCGCCGTTTAGAGTCGGGTCGGAGCCACGCAGAAATGGCGGTGTTTGGGTTTAAGTTGTCTGCTGTTCTAGTTGTCCCTTATTTTTCTTCTTCTTCTTCTTCTCCTGCTCCTGCTCCTGCTCCTCCTCCTCCTCTTCTTCTTCTTCTTCTTCTTCTTCTTCTTTCTTCTTCTTCTTCTTCTTCTTCTTCTATTACCGGTGTACTATTTCGTGTATTTCTAGCTGAGTTGACTATTGCAAACTTACTGTGTAAAATGCAGCACAATTTTGGTAAGGCCGTTTGAGTTGTTGCTGAGTATGATTGGCGCGCGGACGAGCTATTCGTCTCTTCCTGTGCCCCCTTCCCCCCTCTCCCCACCCCTAATAAGCCTTATGGTTTCTGTGGACATAAAGCACCATGTTTACTTACTTACAGGATATAGAGTTTATCTGTTAATTTCACATCTCCTTTAAACAGATCATCTCTCCACCTTATCGATTTCGTTGGCGCGTCAAATGGACATTGGTTTGGTGCAGAGAACGAAAACAAAAAAGCTTCTGGGGATTTTTACGTCATTCTGATCATGCAGATCGTGCTGTGGGTTTCATTTCAACGAGAGCCGCTTCTGCTTTTTTTTAATAGAAATATGCATGCTTGTCGCCTGTCGTTCTCATATTCGTATAGGACAAATCAATGGGATACTGCCGATGACAGCGAAAGAGAAGTATCAGCTGATGGTAAGGTAATAAGGACAACCGTACGCGAAACCGTTTTTGACCTTCGAATCGTGTTTATATTCTCCTCAGCCTGGAATTTCGACACTAATTGCAACACTTGAGTGTTCGTAATTGCTCACTACTTGTTTGATATGCACGGACAGGCCATAATTATCGAGTAAGCGTGTGACAGATGTTTGTCTAAACTTACGATTATACTTATCAGTGACTGATGGAAGGATGGCACTGTTTGTTTTTTTGTCTCGAGGGTCTGATTCCTCCAGACCGAGCATCGATCGCAGAAGTGTATTGCAGGAACTCGCTTACACTGGGATGTAATTAATTAGGGGACGTGGGGAGGTGAGTCGTATTTCGATCTCTGCGAGAAGTGCATCCAATAGTGCATTGTGCAAGCGGAAGTCTGGAATTGCTTTGTCCACTCTGAGCTTCAGATCTGCCCCCCGCCGCCCCCACCGCCCCCTCCTCCCTCCTGTCTCTCTGTCTCTGTGGGTCTGCTTGCCCGTCTGCTGGTCTTGCTCCAGTGTCTCTCTGTCTTATTCTTTGTCTGCGTTTCTCTCTGTGTATCTGTTTTTACCGCAGTTTATTTATACAACTGTGTATAATTATGTACTGTTGCTTCGAGTTTGATTTGATTTTTTTATTGATTTTTTTGTGCTATCGAACCTACTGCATACCGCACATAAAGTCAGTTAAGTGTTTTCCCTCTGTGTGTCTGCTTTTACTGCAGTTTATTTATACAACTGTGTATATGTACTATTGCTTCGAGTTTGTTTTTTCTTTGCTATCGAACCTACTGCATACCGCACAGAAAGTCTCGTTATTAACAGCTTGACCTCACAAATTTGAAGACTGAACATTATTTTTGAAAGGGGGCGTGGTGTTCTTAACGCGTTTTGTCACCATCATGATAAATCGTTTCGTATTGTTATTATCCTGTCTAAAAGCACCAGCGATCGAAAACAGTGTGTCTTTGCTCTGACTGGAATTACAGGCTACCGACTGGGGAGAAAAGAATAACACTCCAACGCGTGTCCATCACATTAAACACATTTGCATTGCCGCCTCTCCAAAAACACTACTCTGCGTAGACTTACATCTTCGCAAACAAAACGTTTCCGTGGAGGTTTCTGTCATAGGCAGCATTTTGCTGTTTAAGCAGGAGGACGGATGTTGAGGGTGAAAACACGACAATCAATTGTACCATCTGAGACGTTCGTGTACAGTTGTTTTTCTCACACCAGTTTTGTGCGCTGACAGTCACAGAAGACAGAAGTGACCTGATCTCGTTTGGAGACGCTAGACGCCTAAATCGAATTCAGAAAAACAGAGTAAAGCGGTTAGAAGAAGTTACTGTCTCCGAGCAGACAGATCGGAATTTGTTTTTTTCCGCCACTACGACCGATAGTGTTAGCCTACTTTCTGGTCGTGCAAGCCGCTAGCTGGTCCGTGGTTTTTGCTGGTCGCTTTTTGTTTTTGCTCTGTCCGGTCGGTCGGTCGGTCGGTCGGTCGGTCGGTCAGTCTCTCGGTCTAGCTATCAGGTGGTAGTGATTTTGATTTAGGTTTTTCCATTATTGCAGTGGTGTAGTGTGGTTTGTAACCCCTTCACTGCCCAAGCCTGTAAAATCTCCGGGCTGAAAGATGCACGGACGCACCTGCAAACAGTGTATTGTCCGGTCCTATGACACCTCTACTTTCAATGATATCCGTTTTGGTGAAAATCCTTTCACATGCCAGTGCGAGAAAGAAGACAAAGAGGTTTAAAGGTTTCAGGTTTTGCACTTTTATTGGTCTTTTTCAACTGGTGTCATGGCAGTGAATGAAAGGGTTAAAACCTTGGTGACTCACTGTCGGCCCGGGTTCTATCCTGTTTAGAGGCGGAACCGGTCGCGACTTTGTCGTTTTGTTGTTGTTATTGTTTCATGCTGTCTGCTGTTTTGCTTTTGCTTGTGGGTTGTGGACAAAATTCTTCGACTGACTCAGCTGTAAGTGAGCACCTGCCAGCTTTGCTGGGAAAGTTAACCTACCATACACTAGCGTCTCATCCAGGGGCAACGTGGCCCTAATCAGCTCTCATAACTTCATAGGTGACAGAATGACCTTTTTTGTCTCGCATTTGATTGGGAGCCCTTTTTTTTTTTTTTTGCGAGTGCCATCCAGCCAAGTTAAAGATTCAGGTAAATATATCCGACCGTAACAATTCCATGTTGATGGTTCTAAAGCTATCGATCGTCTTTAGGGAAGAAGAAAGAAAGAAAGAAAGCTCTTCATTTGAAACAATTTTCGAATTCGTCCATCACCGTATCCGAAAAAGGTTCTACAGGTGTTGAAACAAATTACCGGTCTATTTACAACGTTAAAATAACGGCTTGAAGCAATACTGGCCCTGAGTCAGCCTCAGTTTTCTTCTTCTTCTTCTTCCATAATGTCACTATATTTTTCAAACTTTTTTTTATATTCAGTTCATATGCACAGAGCGTCAACATCCAATCACATATTCACATTATACGATTCAATAATAAGGGCGGAAGCAAAATATTCACCCTTAAACAGTTGTAGAAGAAATCATATTCTCCTAAGTATGTATTAACTACCCCTCAGCCTACAGGGTTGGAAGGGATTGTGAACTTGACCGGCACCCAGTGAAGTGACAGGCCGTTCGTTGCCACACGCCGATTTCTGTAAAGTCTCATATCTCATTCTTCAGCACGAGTTTCTCAGCCAGGGGTCATTATCATCTATTGACAGTCATTCAGAGCCGTTTTCCTGACTTAAACAGAAAAGCTCCAAAGTCTGGGCTATCTGGGAATTTCTGACTGTTTTTGTTCGGAAATCGATGGAAAAGATCGTTGACGATTTCAAGCACGCAGCAGTTAGAAGATAAGAGGAGGCGAGGTTGGAGCGGCGGTAAAAAGAAAATAGAGCGATGTTTTGCATGAAAAGAGCAGACAAACACATAATGGGCCCACAAGAGAATACAAAGAACACTTCTCGGTTAGGGAGGCTTTCAAAGGAGATCTATCTCTCGGTGTAATGGGGGTTCTGATGCGGAATGAAAGCATAGTTCATTAACTCCTGATCGTGGCCTCTCTCTGTCTCTGTCTCTGTCTGTCTCTGTCTGTGTCTCTGTCTCTTTGTCTCTGTCTCTGTCTCTCTCTCTCTCTGAGATACTAAACACACACATCCACGCAGTGACGTGCACACACACGCACGCACACACACACACACACACACACACACACACACACACACACACACACACACACACACACACACACACACACGCGCGCGCGCGCGCGCGCGCATGGGCGCACACATTCACACATACACATGAATGTACACGCATGCACGCACACATACACACATGCACGTACGCACACGCATGCACATTACCCCCACCCACCCACCCACCCACCCACCCACCACACACACACACACACACACCACACCTCCATCTCCCCCCCCCCCCCCTCTCTCTCTCTATCTCTGTCTCTGTCTGTCTGTCTGTCTGTCTCTGTCTCTCGCTCTCTCGCTCTCTCTCTCTCTCTCTCTCCTTCTCTCTCTCCTCTCTTCTCTCTCTCCTCTCTCTCTCTCTCTCACTCACACACACACACACACGCACGCACGCACGCACGCACGCGCGCGCGCACACACATTGTCTGTCTGTGTCTGTCCGTGTCTGTCTGTCTGTCTGTCTGTCTGTCTGTCTGTCTGTCTGTCTGTCTCTCTCTCTCTCTCTCTCTCTCTCTCTCTCTCTCTCTCTCTCTCTCTCTCTCTCTCTCTCTCTCTCTCGATCCACACTCACGTTCTCTGGACACACAGCCATAGTGCCACAGTGCTGTGGAATTCCCCACACTGAGAAGAGAAATGACTTTTGGGGCTGAAAGAGGTCAATCGCAAAATCTAGGAACCAGGCAAATGGGAAACGCAAACACAGTTCCCAGCCGAGCAGTAACTGTATTTTACTCCACTGTGAATCTAGTTGTCTCGTAAGAGTCACTGAGTGTGCCGTGTGGAAACAAAGTCACAGAAGAGAAACATTCCGTGAACACGCCTTTGGAGATTGTAGTTCCAAATGCAAATACTACAGTGTAACTGTTCCCCTTAGTTATAAGGTCAAGAGCATGGGGTGGGGATTGGTGGGAGAGGTAGCTTAGTGGTAGAGCGTCGGACTCGTGGTCGAATGGTCGCGCCGGTTCGAATCCCCGCAGCAGCGGTGAGACAGTATGCTCCTCCAGGGTCAATTTTCTGTGCTGACTCAATTCGGTATCCTTTCCACCCCTGTGTTACCGCATTAGCACGTAAAAGATCCCGGTCATTTTGCCCAAAGTGCAGGTGTCAGGTTACAGCTAAACACACATGCACCCTAGGTATGTGGCTCTGAATAAAGTGACACTATAAGCTGATGCATGGTTGTGATGGTGTACACAGAACGTACGCCGAGACGGCAGCAGATTCATGTGGCACCCGCCACGTAACAACCAAATAGTGCTGTAAGCACACCACTTCGAGAAATATCCAAAAACGCGATATAACAGACAACAGTCGCTCATTCACAATTACATGCGACAAGAGCGCAGTGAGCAGAGAATAGCGCTATATATAAGCGATCAACAAGCTCCGGATGTTGTTCTTGTTGATCGCTTTTATGTGGCGCTACTCTCCGCTCTCGAGCAGACTCACTGCGCTCGCATGTGATTCTACGTGCCTGACTAGCTTTTTGTAGCGCGTTTTTTGAATATCCACCTAAGTGTATTTACAGCGCTGGCATGGCTGGTGCCACATGAACCTAGAGTGTTTAGTGCGTTCCGACCAAATGTAGTTTGTTTTGTGTTGTTGTTTGTTTGCATTTACCCATATTGTCTGACTTGGTCTGTTTTATCATATGTTGCCCGTACGTACCGTGAGTGTGTGTGTGTGTGTGTGTGTGTGTGTGTGTGTGTGTGTGTGTGTGTGTGTGTGTGTGTGTGTGTGTGTGTGTGTGGGTGAACTACAAAACAACTCCCAGCCACCGACGGCTTTTCCATCACTGTCGTCGAGACTGCGTCAGCAAGGCGAGCTCTTCCATATTTCTTCGCCCAAACAAAGACTTTCCACAACAAGCTGTATGATCTGCCAGCAGCGCTGATGCCGAACGGCAACGGTGAATTCATTCCGGGTTGTTTCCTGTTCCATCGAAAGAGCCTGAGCGTGTTTTCTCAGGTCTCGTTTTGCATTTGGGGGGAGGGGGGGGGGGATTTCTCGTTCAATGATACGGTAATTATATAATGCCAGTCAAGGTGGATTTCTCGTTCAGTGATACGGTAATTATATAATGCCAGTCAAGGTGGATTTCTCGTTCAGTGATACGGTAATTATATAATGCCAGTCAAGGGGGATTTCTCGTTCAGTGATAATTATATAATGCCAGTCAAGGGGGATTTCTCGTTCAGTGATAATTATATAATGCCAGTCAAGGGGGATTTCTCGTTCAGTGATAATTATATAATGCCAGTCAAACATGACGGTCAGATCAGGGTGAATCACAGTAACGCTCTACTGAGTCAAAGTTGAACTGTTAGACTACTGTCTTGTCGGTATGTAAATGTTCAGGTACTGAGCTGTTAAAATTCTGCCTCACAATTGCCTTTCCTTCTGTGATCACGATTTGTTCTTTTAGATCATCTTCCCTCCACCCACCCACCCACACCTCTCTCTCCCTCCCCTCTCTCTCTCTCTCTCTCTCTCTCTCTCTCTCTCTCTCTCTCTCTCTCTCTCTCTCTCTCTCTCTCTCTCTCTCTCTCTCTCTCTACTTCTTCTCTCTCTCTCTCTCTCTCTCTCTCTCTCTCTCTCTCTCTCTCTCCTCTCTCTTCTCTCTCTCTCTCTCTCTTCTCTCGCTCGCTCGCTTGCTCCCCCTTTTTTTTCCCTTCTGTGATGTGAACAAAATACTGTTAGTGCTGTTGTTGTTTTCTCATCGTAGTGTGTTGGGGGAGATGGGGAGGGTCGGGGGGTGGGGGTGGGGAGGGAGACAGCCGAAGAACTTGCCCTCTTCTGCTTTGGGCCTCAGCTGCCTGGGAAATGACACGTGCATAGAAAGAGATGACAAGGGTCTGAGAGGCCTTTCGTCCTTGTTCGAGGACTAGAAGCTCAGTCCCTATCAGTCCCCGTACTGCAGATTTGAACATCGATTGCAGCACTGAGCTGTTTCCAGCTCACAACCCCGTGCTTCGCAGTGACCAAGTTTAAAAACCCGACCGGCCGTTCTCCCAGTGAAAAAAAGCAGAAGGTCCTGGAGTACAACGTTAACCTTTTCACTGCCCGTATGCCATCGTATGACGTGCATGGCGAAGTGTTCCATTGCCCTTACGCCATCATATGACGTGCATGGCGAAGTGTTTCATTGTCCTTATGCCATCATATGACGTCCGTGACGAAAGGTTTCACTGTCCATATGACATCATATGACGTGCATGGCAAAATGTTTCAC
>JABMCL010002109.1:245000-260000 GCA_018857735.1 Alviniconcha marisindica | reverse complement strand
TGTAGTCTTCAGCCGGTTGATGTTTTGGCATAAAATGAACAAGCTGTTGCCTTAAGCCAACTGGGATTATTGGAAGTTAAAGGCGCTACTTCCGGAAGCGATGAAGTAATAGTGTAGTCTTTAGATGGTTGAAGTGTTGATTTAAACTGAACAAGCTGTTGCCTTAGCCTGTCGCATTACCGGAAGTTAAAGGCGTTACTTCCGGAAGCGATGAAGTAATAGTGTAGTCTGCAGCTGGTTGATGTTTTGATATAAAATGAACAATTAGGAGTATCGGAAGTTAAAAGCGTCACTTCCGGAAGCGATAAATAACAGTGTAGTCTTCACTGAGTAAATCGCTGTCGAAAGCAACCGTAAGATGCTCGGCTGAAGACGGAACAAGCTGTTGCCTTGGCCAGTCGGATTATCGTTAGTTAAAGGTATCACTTCCGGAAGCGATAAATAATACTAACAGTGTAGTCCTCATTAAATCGCGTCGAACGCAGCCCGGCGTCGTTTTCGGAAGCGATAAATAATACTTACAGTGTAGTCCTCATTAAATCGCGTCGAACGCAGCCCGGCGTCGCTTTCGGAAGCGATAAATAATACTTACAGTGTAGTCTTCATTAAATCGCGTCGAACGCAGCCCGGCGTCGCTTTCGGAAGCGATAAATAATACTTACAGTGTAGTCTTCATTAAATCGCGTCGAACGCAGCCCGAGAGCTGCTCGATTGAGGACGAGTAGTTCTTTCTGCCAGGTCTGCAACTACCAGTTAATGTTCTGTTCTTCGGGTCTTCAAAGGGGGGTTCACCGAATATTTCTCTGCTGTGGTTTTGTTTTCACACAGCACACTCACTCTTACGAGACAACTAGCTATCAACCGTGCGCAACTGGTAACACAAAAGTACGCATGGACTTCAAAGTCTTTGTTGTTGTTGTTTTCCGGTGCTTTTGTATTATTATTTTTATGACTTTAACCCTTGAAGGAGAGGAAGGAATGAAGACTGTGCTGAGCTTTGCATCAGTCAAGTCCGGAGAACCCTGGAGGCATCACGGGATGATCTTCCATCCGTTAGAAAATGGCTACAGGCGAAGATGGTGAGCACCCCCCCCCCTTCCTGCCATCCCCCCCCCCCCCCCTCCTACACACCACGCACGCACGCACGCACGCACGCACGCACGCACGCACGCACGCACGCACGCACGCACACACACACACACACACACACACACACACACACACACACACTCTTCGTTACTGGTGGACACTCCGTTGATCAGCGCACATTGCACGGAAGCCAAGAAACGCCGGCCGTGAATCCACTGGGCACAACAACTGGGAGAGAAAGCTAAGAAAGAAAAGGAAGAGGGAAAGCTGAGAGCTGATTGGACAAAAAGTGGAAAAGGAAAGGCAGACCTCCGCAGGCACTGATCTCCGGAACGTCACCTGTAGGGGACGGGATGGTGGGGGGGGGGGGGGGAGGTGGGAGGGGGGGGGGGGGTCTCTGCAGGTCCCGATGGAGAGTAAACAAAAACGTTCCCATTTATACAACAGAGCTTGCCCGTCCTCGCGGCCTCGCTGTCTCAGTAATACAAGTACCTACCTCGGGCTGGGCTGACACCGGACTCCACCACTGCTCGCTTTCCAGCGGAGGCTAAGCTACGAAGTGGCTTGGATCAAATACTGTTCGTGGTTCGTCCAGCTTCGGTCTTGCCCTTCCCCGTGGTGGGAAAAGGAAGTGGCTGGTTTCGATTCTTGCAGAGATCCAGTTCCTAAACCATTGTCGCCCGCTAATCAGGAAGGGGAGGAAAGGGAAGGTCAAGTTCACAAGTAAAGTGGTGTCGCTATCGCAGAAGGCATTCATAAGAGCTATCGGGTGAGCTCAGCAGACGGTCCTACGGAAAGCTACAGAAGGAAGTGTTGTAATGGAACAATTTGATCTCTCTCTCTCTCTCTCTCTCTCTCTCTCTCTCTCTCTCTCTCTCTCTCTCTCTCTCTCTCTCTCTCTCTCTCTCTGCGCCTCTTTCTCTCCAGCTCTCTCTCCTCTCTTCCTCCCCATCTCCCCAGCCATGAGGCACCGCGTACGCAGAAGTGTTGTAATGGAACAATTTGATCTCTCTCTCTCTCTCTCTCTCTCTCTCTCTCTCTCTCTCTCTTCTCTCTCTCTGCCCTCTTCTCTCCTCTCTCTCTCCTCTCTCTCCTCTCTCTCCTCTCTCCCCCCACGCCATGAGGCACCGCGTACGCAGAAGTGTTGTAATGGAAATATTTGATCTCTCTCTCTCTCTTCTCTCTCTCTTCTCTCTCTCTCTCTCTCTCTCTCTCTCTCTCTCTCTCTCTCTCCTCTCTCTGCCCCTCATCCGCTCTAGCAGCTACCAGATTTGATCTCTCTCTCCTCCTCTTCCTCTCCTCTCTCCTCCTCCCCCTGACTCCTCCAGCCTTCCCTCTCTACTCCCTCCTCCATGAGGCACCGCGTACGCAGAAGTGTTGTAATGGAAATATTTGACTCTCTCTCTCTCTCTCTCTCTCTCTCTCTCTCTCTCTCTCTCTCTCTCTCTCTCTCTCTCTCTCTCTCTCTCTCTCTCTCTCTCTCTGCACCTCTTTCTCTCCAGCTCTCTCTCCTCTCTCCCTCCCCATCTCTCCAGCCACGAGGCACCGCGTGCGCAGAAATTAAGATCTCCTCTAGCCGCCAAATCCCGACCTACCAAAAACTCCCTCTGTTGATCCTGAGGTCAGCCAGAATATCGCCTCTATGGGTCTTTTCTCTCTATTGCCTTTCTGCTCTCTGACTTCCTGGTTTATTTTAACTTAAGGTTTTCTCAGTAGAGACACTTTCCAGCATGAAATGACGTAGGTCCCAAAATGTGAATCAGACCTTTTACCTGTAATTTCATTAATTCTGTTTCGCCCTGTACATAATGAAAATTCACGATTGAGTGGGTGTTAAATATGAAGCAACTTGTCACTTAGGGGCGGGGTTAGCTCAGTTTGCAGAGCGACCGACCGAAAAGCCAGGCACAATACTGACGCGCGTTCGAGTCCCCGGTGCGGCAAGTGATTTTTGTCCCAGAGTCAGCTTTTGGTACAGACTCTCTTACGGTGTCAGTACAGTCCCCTTGTGCAATCCCATGCATCAGCATCTGTGGGCACGTTAAAAATCCCAAACACTGGCAGCCATACGACTGTTTCGACATACGAAAATATTCCACACACCTATGAGAGTGGGTAACGCTGCTCTTGCGGCCTCTGTGCCTTCACCCGGGTAAGGCGACCCGAATTTCCCGCAAAGGACAATGAAGTACTAAACAAACAAAGAAACAAACTTGTCACAGTGCTGGTCTCAATCAGGGCCTAGGTCGCCCACCCCAAAATCAGCCACAGCCTTGTGCACGTCGACTCTATCGACAAACGTCCAAAGGAGGCGGAGGGGGCGGGGGCGGGGAGATTCGATGTCAGGCCCTTTGTGGGCGTTCGGCTGAAGAAGACTCCGCTCTGTGCCGCTTTACCGAAGACAGCCAGTGCCTCTGCCTGCTTCGCTGAAAGCAGACCACCGCCATCACGTCCGGCCGGCCATCCATCCCATCCCTCCAACCATGTGGACGTTCTGACGGTGAATGCCTCGGGCACGGAAGGATGCAATAGAGCCGTACCGAAAATTCCACACGGCTCTGATGGGATTTGATCCCACAACTTTCCGATCAGTTGTTTCCAAGGGCACCCGGTGAGCAGGGCAGGAAGACCAGTAGCAACTTAGACCACCCCCCCCCCCCCCCCCCCCCCCCCACTTCCCCCCCCCCCCCCCCCCCCCCAAAAAAAATGAGGTCCACAAGGGATGAATCAACAAGCAAAAGAAGTTCATTAGTGCTTGACAGACATCACATGAACACAGCATCATCAGGCATGCGAGGAAAGGCAAGGTACATAAACTCCACTGAAGGTACGTCCTCAAAGATACATCATCACACAGCAGCGACTCAAGACCTAACTTTCAACATGGTTCTGATGGGATTCGGGCCCATGAGCTTCTCCACAATTGTTTGAAACGCTACAAGCTAAACCTGCGGTTTATAGTTCAGTGAGGCGGAGGTTAAGAACGGTGTTGTTTTCGTGAAGAGGGTGTAGGACTGGTTTTTAGACTTTCCACCGGCATGGCCGTTTGTAATTGTGTTTTGTTGTTGTTGTTGGGGTTGTGGGTGTTTTGTTTGTTTGTTTTTCGTGAAGAGGATGTAGGACTGTTGTTGTTTTTTCTCCCCATGTTTCCTCCAGCAAGGCCTTTTGCAATTGTTAGAAGTGGTGTTTTGTTTTTCTTCTGTATAATCCCACTTGGGGGTTGTCCTGGTAATGACTGCAGAAAATAACTCCAGATGGTTCAGGCTGGGAATTCATTTTTTTATATATTTGCTTCTAGGCTTCCCTCGGGTATGTTAACTGTCAGTACCCCTCGCACGATCCCATCTGATTTCAATGCAGAGCATCGCCTGCTGAATGAAGCCTGCTGTATCCCATCGCGCCACTGGAGACCCACGTCCACACGCAATTCACGCAGATCCTGTTGAAGAGCGTTCTTCCCTTCTCCTGGCAAAACACAGTAACAGCTTTTTCGGCAGTATCAGCGTAGGAGAGCGAAGCGTTGTACATGTATGGAAGAAGACTTTTGGCCCTAGCGTTCATGTCAAATTACAGTAATTGTTTTTGTTGTTTGTTTTTGTTGTTGTTGTTTTTTGCTTTGTTTGTTGCTTTTTCTTCTTTTCTCAATAAAATCAGCGTACAGAAGCGAATGGCTACACACCTGTATGGGTAGAATACATTTTAGCCTTTTCTGGATAAACACAGCAATATTTTCGTCCTTTTTTTCGTTCTTCTTCTTCTTCTTTTTTTTGGGGGGGGGCATTTTCGGGTTTATTTAAGATAAATGAACATTTCAAAGCGTGTCACATCTTGTGCAAAATTTACCCACTTGTGTCTTGTGAAGCTTTTGCTCTACCAGAACAGGTACATGGTAAAACACACCGAAAAAAAGATCAAAATATGCAAATGTCCGGCTTAAGAAAGAAGGCTTTTTAATGCTGCACGACGAAACAGTGTACGATTTGTTTCAAAAATACGCCCTTTTAAAAGCAACGAACAGTCATTTTACACGAAAGCAAGGAAATCTAGAAACGATAACAAATCTAAAACAACAGCAACTGCTAGAGCTCTAAAACACTATGTAAACACATGAAAGGTTAAAATTAACGCTATTTATTTTAACAAACCACAACATGCAACTCTTCGGGGTAATCCCCCTTTTTAAGCCACAAAATAACACTTAAACAACAAACACATGAAAGGTTAAAAAGAACGCTATTTATTTTTGACGTACAACATGCGAATCTTCGGGGTAATCCCCCCCTTTCAAGCTACAAAACAACACTTAAGCAACAGTCTTATTGTTTTTAACAACACCGATCGCCCTTTTTAAACTACAAAACAACACTTCAGCTACAATCTAGAAATGACCTATCCATGTACGATGTGTGTGTGTGTGTGTGTGTGTGTGTGTGTGTGTGTGTGTGTGTGTGTGTGTGTGTGTGTGTGTGTGTGACGACCCGCAGCGACACACGAATAACTTAAATAATAATATGTGCAATAATCTGTTCAAAACGTTTTTTGGTGAGGTCAGCCTAAAAAAAAAAACTAAAAAAAACGCGACTTTTCTGAACCATTCACTTTTTGCATTTACTTACTGTATTTTGCCATCCTCTGACAGCATTGTTGCCTCGGCAGTTTCTAATACTCGCAGTGCGTGCGGATTGCAGTTGGCGTCACTTTTTGGGGCGGCAAATGATTGCTCGAATGTCAATATATATAAAAAAATCAACGGATCTTATTGCCAAATAAAATTGCTGTGAGTAAAAGCAGACATCGTCAGCTCGCAGCCCCACTGCTCCAGCCACATGATGGTGGGGGGTGGGGGGATGGTGTTTGAGGTGGGGCGGTGGTGATGGAGGGGGGTTGGGGGTGGGGGAGGAGGTGGAAGAGTTCATCCTGGGAGCTGCAGTGATAGATTCCAGCCCTGTCTTGATCCTGGTGTTAGCACGCTGACAGGACCAAGTTATTGGTGTCGATGTGAGAGCTATATAATCAGTTTGGAGCATGGGAAGAAGGACTTAAGTTTCGGGTGACTGAGAACACAAAGTCCTGCTCAGGCAAGCGTCTGGGGCCAAGGGTACGGTTGGCAAGAGGCGTGACACTGAATTATCGTTTCGTTCCCGATTTATTCGTGGTCTGCAAAATATTGTATCGCAGATTGCGCGGTAGACAGAGTCCAGTCGCTGGCGGAAGGGTCGGTACTGAGGATGCAGACTGGATTAAGTTCCCATCTGCTGGCAATCTGGAGCTGTCAAAACGTCATCTTTTCAGACGGGAGTAAGGCAGAATAACCTATAGCCGTGTATGCCTCGGCTACTGTCAAGAATTCTGCCTTGCTAATTTCTGCCTTCCTGTTTCTCATTTCTCTCTCTCTCTCTCTCTCTCTCTCTCTCTCTCTCTCTCTCTCTCTCTCTCTCTCTCTCTCTCTCTCTCTCAGTTCAGTTCAGGATGGTATCTATGCGCTCGGAAAAGCCCATATGCGCTCCAGCTCGTCTCTCAGAAGTTTCCCAATCTTCTTTCTCAAAGAAATCGAAGAGATATAGCAATAAGAATTGGGGGCATCTTCTTTCGTCGCTTTCCGCGGTGCCTGAGCACTTCTCTGTGCCGTGGTTGGAGAAGTGTTTGATTGGTGCTCTTACTCACTACCTGCGGGCACAAAGCCAAGGACATCACACCATCGATCGCCTGGAGGCGAGAGGCGTGGATAGAGGAAGCGCCAGACGATCTTTCTTGAAAGGACGAGAAAAGGCCATTGTCAATCAGATGAACATTGGAACTGTTCCGAAGGTAGCGTTGGTAAAACTTCAGAGAGACGGGGTGGAGCTTATATGGGCTTTTCCGAGCGCACAGATACCATTTTGAACTGAACTGAACAGGTGCTTTTAGCATCTTACAGGGAATTGTAAAAATATGAGAGAAAACCCCCGGAAACAAAGTCAACAGCTAGTGCTCTGAAACAACTCACGAAAGGTTAAAAGTTCGGAACGTTGATTTTAATGGGACAACCCCTTTTTTGAATGTGTTGTCCTATTAAGATTAGCGTTCTTTTTAACCTTCTCTGAGTTTGGATCTTGTTTCAGAAGACTAGCAGTCGACTTTGTTTAAGAATTTTTCTCCTTATTTTTACATCTCCCTGTATGATGCTAAAAGCGAGCACCAATGCAAAATTTCGGGGCAAGCCCCTTTTTTCCAAGCGACGGACTGACAGGCAAACGATGATAAATGAAAAGTGTCTACTTGTCTTGTCAGTTTCTGTGCTGGAGTGTCTGGAACGGTTGAAGATTTTTTTTAAATTATGAGCTCTTCTTGGCATTCTTCAACACTTTCGGGCACCCCGGCAGCAAGATAAGTAGACAGATTTCATTTTTAATTTTATCATCGAAGACTTTTTCAACACTTCCAGACACTCCAGCACCAATAACCGAAACAGGATAAGTAGACAGTTTTCATTTTTCATTTTTTCATCGAAGAAAGTAGTCAACACTTCCAAACCTCCAGCACCAATAACCAAAACATGATAAGTAGACAGTTTCCATTTTTTTTTTTTTTTTTTTTTTAAATCGGTGAAGAATTTTTCATTACTTCCAGACACTCCAGCACCAATAACCAAAACATGATAAGTAGACAGTTTTCATTTTTCGTTTATTATTGATGAATTCTTTAACACTTCAGGACACTGCAGCACCTAAAAGGTAAACGGGGACAAGCAGACAGTTTTCATTTATCAGCGTTTACCGGCCAGTCCTTTGCTTGGCAAAGGGGGTTTGCTCCGAAAATTTGCACGCGTCGTGTTGTCCTATTAAAATGGGCGTTCTTTTTAACCCTCTGAGTGTTTGGATCCTGTAAAAATGTGAATTTTTGGATGGCCCTCCAATGTAAAAATACGAATTTCGAGATGCCCCTCCAGTGTGAAAATCGGAATTTGGGGATGCCTCTCCAATGTAAAAATAGGGATTTTAGCATGCCCGTCCAATGTAAAAATAGGAATTTGGGGATGCCCCTCCAGTGTAAAAACAGGAATATGAGGATGCTATTCCAAAGTAAAAATAGGAATTTTGGGATGCCTGTCCAATCATTGCCTCAGGCTTCACGGAGGGCAAAAAGAAGGTGTATCAAAATGTTTCCGTTCTTTTTAATCTCCAGTGATATGTATCACGAAAAGTGAATCAGACATTAACTAGCAATTGGTGACTTGTGTCCCAAAATTCTTTTTTTCTTTGTAATCTCTGGTGATATGTATCATAAAAAGTGAATCAGACATTAACTAGCAATTTGTGACTTATGTCCCAAAATATTTCCTGTCTTTTTAATCTCTAGTGATATGTGTCACGAACAGTGAATCAGACATTAACTTGCAATTTGCTGACTTGGGTTCTTCGTGTTGACACGACTTCGCGTTGGACATGAAATAATAATAACAGCGGTCATTGCCATAAGTCACCAACAGGGGTGAGTACACCGCGCTTTACAAGATCAATACATTAATAATTATATCGTGAACATAGTGTTCCTCGGACACCACACACACACACACACACACACACACACACACACACACACACACACACACACACACACACACACACACACACGCACGCAAACGCGTACGCACGCACGCAAGCACACACACACACACACACACACCACACACACACACACACACACACACACACACACACACACACACACACACACACACGAGCGCACAGAAGGACTGTAAAGAGGAGTGAAGGAGGGGAAGGGGAGGTCAGAAAGTAAGAAATCACTTGTGGTATTGTTCGGGCCCATCTTCTGGTTAGAGGCGCGTGGGTGAGTGAGAGAGTGAGTGAGCTGGTGAGTCCATGAGCGAAAGAGAGAGCTGAAGAGTCATTGAGTGAGTGTTTGAATTAGTGAGCTGGTGAGTCCATGAGTGAGTGTTTGAATTAGTGAGTGTGCTGGTGAGTCAATGAGTGAGTGAGAGAGCTGGCGAGTCAATGAGTGAGTGAATTGGTAGGTGAGAGTTTACTGACTGTGGTTTTGAAGATTTGTAAAATTTCAGTAACTGATTTTGGTGGTTTAGATTAGACAGCGTAATTTACGAACTGTTCTGACAAAAACCTGATCATTTGCACAGTCAGCCAGTCCTGGATAGGAACAGCGAGGAGCCGTATTTATATTGCAGAACATGAAACCAGTGACCCTAACAGACAATTTCGAGGATCAAAAGCAAACGTATTTCGGTCGCTGCAACGTCCAATTTGATTGAATTCATCACGATGGTACTTACTTTTGCTGCACCTCTCTCTCTCTCTCTCTCTCTCTCTCTCTCTCTCTCTCTCTCTCTCTCTCTCTCTCTCTCTCTCTCTCTCTCTCTCTCTCTCTCTCTCTCTCTTTCTCCTTCGCTGTCTCTGTCCCTCTGTCTCTGTCTCTCAGTTCCCCCCTCTCTCTCTCTGAGCATGGTTCAAAGTGTTTCTAATTTCCCGTTAAAATAGACACAAGAGATGGCGTTCCCTTTCCACCTCGGACATAAACGAGGTAAGGTTCCAAGGGTTCCCCTTCTCCCTCAGATAGACACAATGGTTCCAAGGGTTCCCCTTCTCCCTCAGATAGACACAAGGGTTCCAAGGGTTCCCGGTGCTATTGGATCACGGTTCCAAGGGTTCCCTTTCCCTCTCGGACAGACACAGGGATTCCCTTTCCCCGTCAGATCGACACGATAGTTCCAAGGGTTCCCGCTGTTATTGGATCATTGGGCGCCGCTTGTGCAACAGGTACCGCGTTCCCTTTCCTGGGTGTAGCTGCCTCGATCAGTTCATCTGCAGAGACCGGGTCTAGGCATTGGTATCGTGACGAGGTGATTTTGTGAATGGAGTGCTGTGTAGGCCCGTAGACACGCCCCTGGCTATTTGTTTCCTCAGGAAATTGAAAACTGTAATTGACCGGGCGAGCCGTCTAGTAGCTTCGTCCCGGTAAAGACCATCGTCGATGACTTGCTGCGCTGTGATGAACGCGTCTCTCTCTCTCTCTCTCTCTCTCTCTCTCTCTCTCTCTCTCTCTCTCTCTTCTCTCTCCTCTCCTCTCTTTCTCTCTTCTTCTTCTCTCTCTCGTCTTTTCCTCTCTCCTCTCCCCCCCGCCCCCTTTTCGTCTTCTGCTCTCTGTCTCTCTGTCTTCGTCTCTCTCTCTCTCTCTCTCTCTCTCTCTCTCTCTCTCTCTCTCTCTCTCTCTCTGCCTCCTGTCTGTCTGTCTCTCTTCTCTCTGTCTGTCTCTGTCTCTCTCCCTCTGTCTCTCTCTGTCTCTCTCTCTCTCTCTCTCTCTCTCTTTTCTCTCTCTCTCTCTTTTCTCTCTCTCTTCTTCTTTCCTCCCCTGCATCCTTCCCCTCTCTGCCCACTCTCTCTCTGTGCTATTAAAAAGCTGCTACCATTGCCTTCGGGATGGGATTGATGCGGCGCCTGTGTATTAGGTGCTTATCGCCATGCTACTCACGGTCTGCCGTGGAAGCTCCTCACCAAGTCTGTGTAGTGTTTGCCATCGTCACATTTTCGAGCAGTTTCAGAGCAGTTGGTTAGTCACATCGAGTACCCAGTCTGCTAATGACCTGTGAACCAGGAGGAGCTGTGGTTTCTGGCTAACCGAGTCACCTTCGGTCTCTCTTCGTGGTACCCAGACAGCCATAAAAACTAGCTCACATATGCACATAAGGGTATGGCGCTTCATGCTACAAAAATTAGTTCACAGATAGGTATAAGGAGGGCCTCACGCCATGAAAACTAGCCCAAACAAAGACATAAGGATACAGCTCTTCAGGCCACAAAACTAGCTGACAGTTACATATGACTCGAGGGTACATCGCTTCGGGCCACAAAACAAGGTCACAGATACACGTACGGGTACATCGTTTCGTGCCGCAAAACTGGATCACAGATACACATACGGGTACATCTTCGTGCCACAAAACTGGGTCATAGATACACATAAGGGTACATCTCTTCGTGCCACAAAAGCTAGCTGACAGATATACATTAGGGTACATCGCTTCACGCCACAAAACTAGGTCACAGATACACATCGCTCCATGCCACACAAAACAAAACTAGGTCACAGATACACATATGGGTACATCGCTCCGTGCCACAAAAGCTAGCTAACAGATACATATAAGGGTACATCGCTCCGTGCCACAAAAGCTAGCTAACAGATACACATGAGGGTACATCGCTCCGTGCCACAAAAGCTAGCTAACAGATACATATAAGGGTACATCGCTCCGTGCCACAAAAGCTAGCTGACAGATGCATATAAGGGTAGATTGTTCCGTGCCACAAAAGCTAGCTAACAGATACACATAAGGGTACATCGCTCCGTGCCACAAAAGCTAGCTGACAGATACACATTAGGGTACATCGCTCCGTGCCATAAAAGCTAGCTGACAGATACACATTAGGGTACATCGCTCCGTGCCACAAAAGCTAGCTAACAGATACACATGAGGGTACATCGCTCCGTGCCACAAAAGCTAGCTGACAGATACACATGAGGGTACATCGCTCCGTGCCACAAAAGCTAGCTGACAGATACACATGAGGGTACATCGCTTTACGATGGCTCACAAAAAGACCAAAGCCTACAGCGCTTCATCTCAATCTGCTCTGAAGCTTTTCCAAGTTCAAGGAGAGGCACAATGTCGGCATGGCGCTTCACTTAACAAACTCTAAGTTTTTCCTTTTCTTTCCGATTGACACTTACATAAGACACCAGGCCTGGTTTTGTTGGGTTTCGCTGACACAGACACGGGAAAGTACAGGGTCTCACTCTGTAACACCGCGGTCCCAGACTGACGTATATGTCAGGGTACGAATCAAAAGCTGGCGGTAGAAATTAAAATTGGCATTTCTCCAGGGAGACATCAGAATTGCATTCTCTGCCGGTAGGACTTTAAATCTTTCCAGTACAGATCGCTGTTTCGATTTCTGCCGGGAGAAATCCTTATTCGGATCATCGTTGAAATAGATTCTAAATTTTACTGATAAAATTAAAGCTCTGACAGTTTGAAATCGGTGCAAGAAAAGATCAAAGGAGACAGAGATTGTATGTGTGTATGTGTTTTGGGTGACTGTTAATATGTCTATGGATATATATGGATTATGTGTATCCCTGCACTACCATCACTCAACACCTCCCGATTTGGCACGATATATGGCCTAGGTTAATAAAACATTCATTCAGTCGTTGTTTCTTCTTTTCTGTTCTCTTGTACTGATTTCAGCAGGTCAGCTTAAAAACAAATTATCAGTAAAAAATCTGAATCCATTTCATTGATGATCCATATTGGAATTTCTCCCTGTAGAAATCAAAACTGCGATCTGCACTGGCAAGATTTGTAATCCTGCCGCCAGAGATCGCAATTTTGATTTCTCCCGGGGAGAAATTCCGATTTTGATTTCTACCGGTAGGATTCGAAATACATACGCGCGGCCTCTGATCTTGGGTAGTTCAAAGTTTCCCCCCGGGTTCCACGATGGACATATTTAAGAGCGGCGCCGCAGGTCTGATAAAGTTGCTTGCTGATTCTCAGACTGGACAAGGCCACGGGGGACGTGCAGTTGCCGTCAAAGGACAAAACAAACTCCTGTTTCTCGTCGCATTGTCTCCCCTGCCGCCGTCCCTCTTCCCACTCTGTCTTGCTCTTTCGCCTAGATTGTGTCTGCCGATGCCCTCACCCCACAACATCAATACCCCCCTCCCCCCCTCTCCGAGCCCCCTCTGTCTGTCTGTCTGTCTGTCTGTCTGTCTGTCTGTCTGTCTGTCTGTCTGTCTGTCTCTCTCTCTCTCTCTCTCTCTCTCTCTCTCTCTCTCTCTCTCTCTCTCTCTCTCTCTCTCTCTCTCTCTCTCTCTCTCTCTCTCTCTCTCTCTGTTTTATTCATCTCATCTACCCCCATTTTCCTGTCTCCCCCTCCCCTCGCCCCCCTCTCCCACCGTCCCCTCTCAGTCTCATTCTTTCTCTTCTACCCCCTCTCTCCGCGAAAGGGAAGGGTAGAGGCAGCCATGACTGCAGATCTGCATGGGAAAGAAAAAGAAAAGGGGAAAAAACTGGAAAAAAAGAACCAAGCAATGAGCGAAGGAAGCACCCATCTTCCATTTCAAATTGTATTATATTTTTATGCCTCCGACCCAATTGCTTTCGCTTCTCCTGAGGGGGAAAAAAAAGGGTCTTTGAAAGGATCAAATGACAGTCAAAATTTCAAACTCTGATTCCATTCACGGAAGTATTGATTAACTAGCCCAAAAAATCGCTGGCAACACTGGTCGTCTCACGTCAAACACGTGGTGGGACAGGGAGGAGCCGATCTGATCGAACAGGATGCAGGTCCTGTTTTCTGTGCACGGTACGCCACGTGTCCAAACTCTATAGACAAACGGGTGGACCATTCGTAATAGCTAACCAACAGTAAACAAGAACGTAATCTCAGTGTACCATGGAACAGGATGAAGGACCCCTTGACATTTTCACAGTAGGCCCTAGGTCACGTGTCCCAACTCTATAGACAAACGGGTGGACCATTCGTAAGAGCTAACCAACAGTAAACAAGAACGTAATCTCAGTGTACCATGGAACGGGATGAAGGACCCCTTGACATTTTCACAGTAGGCCCTAGGTCACGTGTCCCAACTCTATAGACAAACGGGTGGACCATTCGTAATAGCTAACCAACAGTAAACAAGAACGTAATCTCAGTGTACCATGGAACAGGATGAAGGACCCCTTGACATTTTCACAGTAGGCCCTAGGTCACGTGTCCCAACTCTATAGACAAACGGGTGGACCATTCGTAATAGCTAACCAACAGTAAACAAAAACGTAATCTCAGTGTACCATGGAACAGGATGAAGGACCCCTTGACATTTTCACAGTAGGCCCTAGGTCACGTGTCCCAACTCTATAGACAACGGGTGGACCATTCGTAATAGCTAACCAACAGTAAACAAAAACGTAATCTCAGTGTACCATGGAACAGGATGAAGGACCCCTTGACATTTTCACAGTAGGCCCTAAGTCACGTGTCCCAACTCTACAGACCGAACGTGTGGACCATTCAGCTGGCTGTTGGAGGTGGTATAATCATAGGGTCTACACAACGGTGTGAGATAGCCAGCCTTCAACAGTAAACAAAAACGTAATCTCAGTTTTAAATTGAACATTGACTGTGACTGTGCACTGTAGGCATAGGCAAACAGGTGGACCATTCGATTTAACCTCGACATGCCGCTCCAACGTCATCAATGATAGAGAGTGACGCATGCGCATTCCTCACTTTGTGTTCGCGCACTTCTCTCTCACGGAAGTTTTGCTTTTTTGTTTGTTTATTGTTGTTGTTTTGCTCTCTCTCTCTCTCTCTCTCTCTCTCTCTCTCTCTCTCTCTTCTCTCTCTCCTCTCTCTCTCTCTCTCTCTTCCCACACACACACACACACACCCCCAAGTGTTTGAAAGTGTGACTGTAATTCAGTAATTATCTGGTCTTGAGAACCCAGAACGTGTGTATCAGTGGGATTTATGTGTCCATGTTGTGATTTTCACCCGTTTAGGGGCGGGTGATTACAGTAAGGCTACATTTTTTGGGACCGGCTGTAGCCAGACATTACCTACCAACATGTTGGACAGAGAAGACAACAACGATCGGCTGTTGAAAGCGGTATATTATAGGGTCTGTACCCCGGTGTGAAATAGCAGAGCTTGGTTGTGTGCGAGTCGAGGCGGACGTCCTGCCTAATAGTCCTTACGGACTCTGTGGACGTAAAGCAACACTGAACTCGAACTGTGAAATAGCACAGTTCAGGAGTTGTGTGAGAGTAGCAGTAGTAGCAGCAGCAGTAGTAGTAGTAGTAGTAGTAGGGTGGACGTCCTGGGCTCACCC
>JABMCL010002109.1:230000-235000 GCA_018857735.1 Alviniconcha marisindica | reverse complement strand
TCCCGCTGACTCGAGTCATGACGTTTGGCGACTGCATGTTCCCGCTGACTGGCATGTTCCCGCTGACTCGAGTCATGACGTTTGGCGACTGCATGTTCCCGCTGACTGGCATGTTCCCGCTGACTCGAGTCATGACGTTTGGCGACTGCATGTTCCCGCTGACTGGCATGTTCCCGCTGACTCGAGTCATGACGTTTGGCGACTGCATGTTCCCGCTAACTGGCATGTTCCCGCTGACTCGAGTCATGACGTTTGGCGACTGCATGTTCCCGCAGACTGGCATGTTCCCGCTGACTCGAGTCATGACGTTTGGCGACTGCAATCGTCTTGACCTTTAGTGTTGTCTTCCCACCTGAGAGATCATGACGATGGTCGAGCCAAGAAAGTCGAATGACCCTGACAGTTGTACAGCATTTGTGTGTGTGTGTGGTTGTGGGGGTGGGGGAGGTGAGTGTGTGTGTGTGTGTGTGTGTGTGTGTGTGTGTGTGTGTGCTTGTGTGTATGCGTGTGTGTGTGTGTGTGTGTGTGTGTGTGTGTGTTGTGGTGTCGTGCGTGCGTGCGTGCGTGCGTGCGTGCGTGTGTGTGTGTGTGTGTGTGTGTGTGTGTGTGTGTGTGTGTGTGTGTGTGTGTGCGGGCGGGCGGGCGTGCGTGTGTGTGTGTGTGCGTGCGTGTGTGTGTGTGCGCGCGCGAGCGTGTGTATGTGTGTGCGTGTGTGTGTGTGTGTGAAGTCATGCATGTCTCTTCGTCTCGACTGGTCTGTTATTCCGCTGACACTCCATTTAATGTTTTCCACATAGCAGCTTCGGTGCTGAGGCGATCGTGACTGCGTCTTGATTGTCACGCTCCTCATCGTTTCCTTCTGCTGCTTCTGCAGCTTCTACAGTACAGCTACAAACACATTAACGTCAGTTCTGCTTTGTGACAGTTGACCTATGACAATCTCATTGGCGTCACAGAGGAGGACAGAGAGCAATGGGACAGACGAAGAGGACAGACAGGGCGTAGGCTGGCTAGCAGACAGACAAACAGGTGGACAGACACGATACGTGTGAAATCGGGCGAAGCACAGAGAGAGGGATAGACGAAGAGGAGAGACAGGGTGTTGGCAGGCAGGCAGGCAAGTAGACAAACAAATAGGTGGACAGACAATAAATGTGCAGTCTAGCGAAGCACACAGAGAGGAATAGACGAAGAGGACAGACAGGACGCAGGCAGGCAGGCAAGTAGACAGACAGACAAGTGGACAGACACTATAAATTTTCAGTCTAGAGAAGCACAGAGAGAGGAATAGACGAAGAGGACAGACAGGACGCAGGCAGGCAGGCAAGCAGACAGACAAACAGGTGGACAGACAGGATAAATGGGCGGTCTAGCGAAGCACAGAGAGATGGAAAGACGAAGAGGACAGACAGGGCGCAGGAAAGCAAGCAGACAGACAAACAGGTGGACAGACACGACAAATGTGCAATCAAGCGAAACACAGAGAGAGGGAGGAGAGGGTAGCTCATACTAAGAGAACAGACAGGGTGCAGGCAGGCAGGCAAACAAACAGGTGGACTGACACAATAAATGTGCAGTCAAGCGAAGCACACACAGAGGGACAGACGAAGAGGACAAACAGGGCGCAGGCAGGCAGGCAAGCAGACAGACGAACAGGTGGACAGACACGATAAATGTGCACTCAGGCGAGGCACAGAGAGAGGGACAGACGAAGAGGACAGACAGGGCGCAGGCAGGCAGGCAAACAAACAGGTGGACAGACACGATAAATGGCATCAGCGAAGCACAAGAGAGGAAGACGAAGAGGACAGAAGGGCGCAGGAGGCAAGCAAACAAACAGGTGGACAAACACAATAAATGTGCAATCAAGCGAAGCACACAGAGGGACAGACGAAGAGGAAGACAGGGCGCAGGCAGGCAAGCAAACAAACAGGTGGACAGACACGACAATGTGCATCAGGCGAGCACAAGAGAAGGACAGACAAGAGGACAGACAGGGCGCAGGCAGGCAAGCAAACAAACAGGTGGACAGACACGATAAATGTGCACTCAGGCGAGGCACACAGAGAGGGACAGACGAATAGGACAGACAGGGCGCAGGCAGGCAAGCAAACAAACAGGTGGACAGACACGATAAATGTGCACTCAGGCGAAGCACATAGAGAGGGACAGACGAAGAGGACAGACAGGGTGCAGGCAAGCAAGCAAGCAGACAGACAAACAGGTGGACTGACACGATAAATGTGCAATTAAACGAAGCACAGAGAGAGGGAGAGAGGAGAGGGAGAAACAGACTGACAGAGACAGAAAGACGGGGAGAGACTGCAGAGATGGTACAGTCACGAAAGGTGGACAAAAAGAGTAATACGGGAACTGTTTATCATCCTCTGTCGGGATTAAAAGCACAGAAACGGTTAGAAATAACGCTCTTTTTTTCTTCTTTTTTTCTTCTTTTTTCTTTTTGGTGGGGGCCGGAGGGGGGGGAGGGGGGGGGACTTTTTTGCGGGTTTTTGTTGTTGTTGTTTAATTAGACAATGCAAAACATGCGCAGTTCTTCCGCGAAAATAACCTTCTCAAGCAACAGACAGATCGTTTATAATCCTGTCAATCTCTCTCTCTCTCTCTCTCTCTCTCTCTCTCTCTCTCTCTCTCTCTCTCTCTCTCTCTCTCTCTCTCTCTCTCTCTCTCTCTTCAGCGGAAGTGGTTTCACAGTCGGGAGTCGGGATTGTCTCCTTCTATGACTTCGTACCTTTCGAATTATACTCCTGGACGAAAGAAACCCTTCAACGTTTCCGTCATGGGTACATAGGTGCTGAAATAAATCAGGCCTCTAGCAGACATTTGAACCTTGACATTTCGACGTCTGAGATCGACGTTAACTAGGAGCAACGAGTGAGCGCAGTTCACCGTGTCCAGAAAATCCCTTTTGGGCGGACCTCCTTCACGGTGGTCAGTGTAGCGGAACAGAAAGAAATGCGTCTCGCTCTCTAACCCTTTCGCTGCCAGCGGTTTTGTGTTTTGGGGACAGTTTCCTTCCGAGATCAGTCTCAGGAAAGGTTTAATGCTACTTTTCAGATTAGCCCTGATATAACCTTATATGGTTGTCCGGGCGCAAAGCGCCACCTAACTAAAATAAAAAATGAAACATGAATGACTGGTAGCGTTCTAAAAAAAAAGAATTTTTAATGAATACGCACAATTCGCATATTTGACCTAATAAATAGCGTTCTTTTGAATTATTTGTGTGTTTGGATTTCACCAAATAACTAACTACTTTTGAGAACTTTGATTCACGCGAGAATTCGTGAGGATATCTGTCAAATAAAGTTGTTAAATACAGCTTTCGCTGATTATGAAATCCTTCCGCTTTTGTACCTCCAACCTGTCCTAGCTGAGTGTTTTTATTTTCGCGTATGCACTTTTTGTTGTTTTGTCTTGTTTTTTGTTGTTGTTGTTGTTGTTTTTGTTTGTGTTTGTTTTATTTTGTTTGTTTGCTGTTGGTTTTGTTTTTCGTTTTGTTGTTGTTTGTTGTGAGAGTTATCTGTTGTTGTTGTTGGGGTTGTTGCTTCTCTCTCTCTCTCTCTCTCTCTCTCTCTCTCTCTCTCTCTCTCTCTCTCTCTCTTCTCTCTTCTTCTCTCTTCTCTACTCTCTACACACCACCACGCACGCACGCACGCACGCCGCCGCTCACACACACACACACACACACACACACACACACACACACACACACACACACACACACACACACACACACACACACACACACACACACACACACACACAGTCAAGAAGAGGTCGCTTGAAGAGGTGAGATTTAAAAGATGATTTGAAAAATCAGTACCCATGAGCTGACTGGTTCTTTCAGTTCCACGTCCAAAGAAAGTTGAACTGATGAGAAGAAGCTGTGACAGTGATCGATAGCTAACCGACACCATGACCAATCGCCTCTTCTGCTTCCATGAACACTCCCTCTGCCGGATATGATGTCATAGGTCTCCTTTTTTACGATTGGTTACTTTTTCATTTCATTTTTTTAAATTTTATATATAGTTCTGTTAGACTTAAGACAAACGACAGATAGGGTTATGACAGGCGGCTGAATATAGATATCTAGTGACCTGTTTAAGTTTACAAACACTAAACGACCAGTGATGATTGAATGTCTGTTTCAACTGTCAAAATTATACTTTACGTTAATGGACAGATTAGTGACGCGTTTCTGCAAAAGTAATGCCGCAGACAGCGTTTATGGAGTTAATGACGCGGGAGACTCGGACGGGGGGGTGGGGGGGGGTCGTCGGGGATGTGGGGGTGGGGGGCAGTCTCCGCATTTGTACCACTTCCAAGAAAGAGTGCAATGTAACTACCTCACAAATTACAGTCACCCATGTGTAATGAATGTGCAACACCTCTTCTTCTCCGTCGTCTTTCTCTCTCTCTCTCTCTCTCTCTCTCTCTCTCTCTCTCTCTCTCTCTCTCTCTCTCTCTCTCTCTCTCTCTCTTCTCTCTCGCCCCCCCGCCCACCACCTCTCCAGTGGTTCTACAGGAGAGACACACTTTTGTAATTGCCGTAACGCTCTGATTAGTCACCGGGCTACTGCTAAAGTGGGCTCCCCATTTGAAACTGATATTCGGTGTGAATTGCATCGATGCCGCCTGACCGCCGCATCGCGCTTTCGGTCATTTCATACATTTCTCGGTCAGCCTTTTCGTTTTCCATTCCGGACGATTAGAGAACCGCAGTTCGCTTCGTTAGAGATATCGGCTCACAGTGGCCAGCCTTTCAAAGTACGCAGGGTGAGAAGCTCGAGACGGCGTTGTGATTGAGACAGAATACTGTGTGTGATGGGACATGCTTTTAACTCTTTGTGTGTGTGTGTGTGTGTGTGTGTGTGTGTGTGTGTGTGTGTGTGTGTGTGTGTGTGTGTGTGTGTGTGTGTGTGTGTGTGTGTGTGTGTGTGTGGTGTGTGTGTGTGCTGTGCGTGCGTGTGTGTGTG
>JABMCL010002109.1:207500-222500 GCA_018857735.1 Alviniconcha marisindica | reverse complement strand
AGCACTGGACACAAAAACAACATAGCTCAGTCAAAAGCAGATATGCGTCTTAGTGCTACATCTCATTGTTCACCTGTTGTTTAAGTGTCGTTTTGTAGCTTGATAAAGGGGATTACCCCGAAAATTCGCATGTTGTGATTTGTCCTAATAAACAGCATTCTTTTGAACCGTTTATGTGTCTGCATCCAATACAAAACTGCAAAATCGTGATATTCGTTTGGTCGTATCAAAAGGTCATCAGTAATTCTTCATCGATCTCCATTCACAAAGGAACCTTCGCGAGTAGTTTCAGTCTTGTTTCCAGTGATATAATCAATCAGTTGAGTGCCTTTCTCGTTACGCCTCATCAAACGATTTCAGCGACGTGCTGCATTGGCCAGACAAATGCATGATCTAACTGACTGGCACAACGGCTTGAACTATTTATGGCTTAAACGTTTAGATTAACTGCGGTGTTTTGTTTCTTCTTCTTCTTCTTCTTCTTCTTCTTCTTCTTCTTCTTCTTCTTCTTCTTCTTCTTCTTCTTCTTCTTTTTCTTCTTCTTCTTCTTTCTTACTTTTTTCTTTTTCTTTTTTTTCTTTTTCTTTTTCTTTTTTTCTTTTTCTTTTTCTTTTTCATGCAAAGTTGGCGCTTTTTTTAGACTCTGACTAGTGCCTGGGGGAACTGGGCAGCTTTGGAAATTTGAAATTCCAAGCAGCGTATGCCCTTTACGCACTCAAGTTGTCGCGGAGCTTTTTCAATGCCAGATCGTCTCCGGAGAGGTGTTAGCGGGGACCGACACTCCAGGAAGTTGGGGGAGGAGGGGGGGGGGAGAGACGAGAACTGTAGCCTGCTGGACGCTACACGGTCACCACAAGGATGTTTCTAAATTTAGATCGTAGCGTAGACATTTTTTTTAATAAATCATGGCCATTTCAGTGTTTAATGATGGGGCGGGGGGGGGGGGGGGGCGACGAGGAGAGTCACGCGGCAAGGTTCGTTTGTTAAAATTGTTTAACGCCGAGTTGTCTCAGGGAAGATACTGGCGGGGATCGAGATCCCAGGAGGTGGGGGTAGACAAGAGGGACCTCTGCTTAACGCTGCACTGTCACCACCAGAATGACTCCTGCATTAAGACGGGGCAGCGGTGAGAACCGTTTTTTAATATTTCGTTAACTGTAAATGGCAAAGTCACAAGATGGGAGTCCATAAGCCACAACTTATGATTAGAAAGGAGATCAGAGGCAGGGAATCGAGCCGAAGTCGTCCGCTTACAAACCTAACGCCTTACCGCTCGGCCAACCGGATCACCTGCTCGGCAGGCTCCATAAACGACAACTTTAACGAAAGAAAGGTGAAGCCGAAGCGGACTGGAACCTTCTCTTAGGACAAACCGACCGCTAGAAAATGCAGGAAGGGGATGATGGCCCACCAGCTGTCCTTTTCAAAGGGACGGAAGGTTATTGTCACTAGCTCTGCTTGGTGTGTGTTTCTTGTACTCATCGGCGTATTTAACGCTGTCCTTGCCCTACCTGTCTGTGTTCGGGTTTGTAATGTCGGTCTGAAGTGGATGATGGATTTGTGGCTTTTAATCCGTTGTACGTTGTGTCTCTTTTCCCAACACTTGGCATGTGGACGATCATTTTCAGCTAGAGTACGACTGTCGAGTTGCTAAGATGTTGTTTTGAACTCTTACATCCTCGGCAGAGTAAGTGACTGTTACAATTCGTCGTCCCCCCCCCCCCCCCCCTCTCTCTCTCTCTCTCTCTCTCTCTCTCTCTCTCTCTCTCTCTCTCTCTCTCTCTCTCTCTCTCTCTCTCTTCTCTGTTCCTTTCTTTCTGGCCTAATGCAAAGCACACTTCCGATTTCTCCGAGTGAAACGTTGACAGAAATAGATAACCTTCACGTCATCTTATTGACAACATCATCTTTTTCAATTACGTGTTTCCTTGCTCATGCACAAGCAAAGACGTTACAAGAAACTGCAAAGCCACACCAAAATATTGATACTGACAGGTCGTGCATGCGTGGGGAAAACCAAGGACAAAGATTTAATGGCCAGTGTGGGAAGCTTCCCAAACTCGCAAGGGGTCATGTTCGTGTCTGATGCTTTTAACCAGTCAGAGTTCATCCACAGGCGCCTTACACCACAGATATTGTTTGAACTTCGAGCGCGAACAACTTGAAAACAAGTGTATATATATATGTCTTCTTTCATCGTCGTTCAGTCAAGCACCTGTGGTTCCTGCAGAAAACCAGAAACCGATTCGTAACAGGTTCAGACGAGAAAAGATAAAAAGTTAGTTTTCAGTTAATACGATGCCTTTTTTTTTTTCTCTCTCTCTCTCTCTCTCTCTCTCTCTCTCTCTCTCTCTCTCTCTCTCTCTCTCTCTCTCTCTCTCTCTCTCTCTCTCTCTCTCTTTTTATCGGTGGAGTTCGGAACAACGTGGAAGAAATGGAGAAGAGATGTGAGGAGAAGGGGGAGGGGGAAGGGGGCAACGGAAGTCGTCATTTGGGCAGACTCTGCCCCCCAGTTACGATGTGTGTGTGTGTGTGTGTGTGTGTGTGTGTGTGTTGTGTGTGTGTGTGTGTGTGTGTGTGTGTGTGTTTCGTCTTCTCTTCTTTCTTCTTTTACTTCGTTTTTGTTTTTGTTTTTTGTTTTTTAAATCAGTAAAGAAGAGCCTGTGTCTGTGAGTCTGCCTGTCTGCCCGTGTCAACGCCATGAATAATCTGGCGCTCGAGCCGCTGTCCCGCAGAACATACTGAGATGAAACCTGCTGTGCAAATTCCTTGGGATTTGGGGGTGCTATGCACCTATATTATAGCTAATACCACTTCGCTAATTAACACAATAACGCTAAAGATTACTGAAACTAACGAATCGCTGTGTGAAGTAAAAGGGAGGGTGATATAATCTTAACTGCCTCCCCGATTCTCTCAGGTATCCTCGTGGTCCAGTGGCTAGCACCCCAGACTCTCACGCCAGCGATCGCGAGTTCAAGTCTTGGTGGAACCGCACCCCCCTTCCCCCCCCTCCAGTTTTATATTTTTTTATTTAGCTACTGCAATACCAACATCATCGAAAATGTGCAATCTTTTCCCCCCCCCCTGTGTATCTCTTTGTCAACAATAACAACTTTCTTTTTTTTGTTCTTTTTTATGTGCGTCTGTGTTTATGCGTGTCTGTGTGCGTGTGTGCGCGTGCGTGCGTATGTGGGTGCATGTGTGTGTGTGTGTGTGTGTGTGTGTGTGTGTGTGTGGTGTGTGTGTGTGTGTGCTGGGGAATTTTTATTCTTTGTTCTAAAATTTGTATCTACTTGCTAATAAATAAAGCAATAAACAATAAGGCCTGCTTAGTATCAGTACGAATAGAAGTTTTAATGGGTTTAAAAGCATTTACAAAAAATTTAAACTTTGTCTAACTCGAGAAGTATCTAAGCCTTCTTTGGGAGACTTCTTGCGTGTGGCCTGTTTGTGTGGTGTCCCATTTTGCAGAAGTCTGAAGTAGCTGTCCCACTGTCAGCGTTGAGACCTCTTAGAATGCTTCCGCCAGTAGCTCTATGAGTCTATACATTCCACCGGAAGAACAGTTACAGGGGACGTTCTACGTGATGTGCCCTTTTGCTCACGTCTGAAATGACTGCACCATGTTCCTTACAAAATGTCTGAAAAGAAAAAGAAAGTCTGAAAGGGGAAACCACTCCATGATCCACCAGCCGCAAGATAAGTAGATCTATTTTTATCACCGTCATCGTTTTTGTCAGTGTATTCTCTGTCTGTCTGTTGCTGGAAAGGGGTGTTTTCACTGAGAATGTATGAATGCTTTGTGTCGTCCAATGAAAATAGCGTGGTGTGTGTATGGGGGGTGGGGGGGGGGGTGCCTGCGTGTGTGTGTGTGTGTGTGTGTGTGTATGTGTGTGTGTGTGTGTGTGTGTGTGTGTGTGTGTGTGTGTGTGTGTGTGTGTGTGTGAGTGAGTGCGCGCGCGCGTGGTTTTCGAGAATATAACTCGGTTTGGTCAGAATTGTCAGGATGAAAGAAAGCAAGCAGAAAAAGACCAACAGCAACATCAATAAGCAGTGCGTGCGTGCGCGCGCGTGTGTATGTGTGTGGTGTGTGTGTGTGTGTGTGTGTGTGTGTGGTGTGTGCATGTATATATATATATATTATATTATATATATATATATATATATATATATATATATATATATATATATATGTGTGTGTGTGTGTGTGTGTGTGTGTGTGTGTGTGTGTGTGTGATGTATATATAATATATATAAGATTGTATTATAGTGTGTGTGTGTGTGTGTAGTGCGCGCGTGGTTTGGTCAGAATTGTCCAGATGAAAGAAAGCAAGCAGAAAAAGACCAACAGCAACATCAATAAGCAGTATAAAAAATATTTTAAAAAATAACCACAAAAAAACTGAGAGAGCAGCCGGGAAAAAGAAGAAGAAAAAAAAAGGGGGGGGGGGGGGAAGCAGGGTGAGAGTGGGGGTGCGGAGGGAATGTCTGGTAGTGCACTCCAGTTTGTCTCTCTTGTGAGTCTAGAACCTTTCGCTTAGAGAGTGCTTACGAGGACCGGTTTGTTCGTTTTTTTGTTCTCGCGGTGCAAGCCTACCCTTTCGTCGAGTCCCGAAATGGCAATACCATGATCGTGGTGTGGACCTCCTAGCACGTGTTGCTGCTGATCGCTCCGTGAGTCTCTCACCGGCACGGCAAATGCAACTGTTGAAAGACGTCGATAAGTCTGTATGGCGCTGTGAGTTGACGGCGAGACATGTTTGATTAAAACTTGCTCTCGTGTCGTGTGTTTCTTGGGACACGCTTCGTCTCTTCATCCCCGTGTTTGCGGGCAGATTTCAAGCACAGAGGAATATATATATAGTGAGAGAGAGAGAGATGGATGGATGGATGGATGGTTAATTGTATAATCAATGGATTGACCATAACAATACTGTGGGTGAACGATAATGAACATGATTAAGTTCATAATAAATTCAGGCGTATTACGCATTTAGCAAAATCAAAGTCATGAATCTAAAAATACTAGATCAAAAGGACACTAAATATAAAAAAGGAGTTGTCAAATTAAACGTAGTCAAGAGAGAAAGAGAGCGTGGCATGTTCGCGAATTTGGTGTATTTAAAAACGTTAAAGATACATAAATTAAAAACTGGCATACCCCGGTGATTCCTTGGGCAGCTTATTAAAGGGTAATCCTTATTTTCAGCCCTTGTAAAAAATTCGTCTATTACGCATTTATGGAAAATCCCAGTCAGAA
Source organism: Alviniconcha marisindica (assembly GCA_018857735.1). Classification (NCBI taxonomy): domain Eukaryota; kingdom Metazoa; phylum Mollusca; class Gastropoda; family Provannidae; genus Alviniconcha; species Alviniconcha marisindica. Next base: position 217,237 of record JABMCL010002109.1, on the reverse strand, counting down.
TCTCTAGATGGACATAAATTAAAAGAGTTGATAAATATTCAAACGTTACAAAGTAGATTGTTTGATAAGTATTAAAACGTTACAAGATAGATCAGTTAAATACTTCTTCCCTCCTCCTCCTTCTCTCCCTCCTTCGCCGAGTGTGTGTCTTATTTTCCAGCCCTGTAACAAATCTGCTTTCAACAGCATGAGTTTCGATGAAAATCCCATCAGACGCTAATGCGAAAAAGAAAAAGGCTTAAAGATTTCAAATTTTGCACTTTTATTGGTCGTGTGGCAGTGAAAGGGTTAATGGCAGTAAGTTTATTAACCACAAATGTCGCTCACAACGCTCGCGCCGGCACAAATAAAAACCCAAATCGTTCGACTCGACACGGAACTAATTTTCACCCGGGTCGGACGCGCCCGACGTTTACTTGCGAGCTTCGACAGATATGTTGCTTTCACAGCCTTAGTACTCAAACTTTGGGCAAATTTTACGAAGGGCGCTGACAGCGCGATACTTATCAGGGCGATTTCGATGGGCAGATGCGCGGAGATAGCAAATGCCCCATTCAGTGGCATAGCCAATTACGACAAGAATTTGGTGGAAGGTTGCCGGAAAGGGAGGCTTGGAGTGGAGTTAGGGCAAACTGCAAGCACTGGTTTACGACATCCTTCCTTCAGCCACTGCCGTATTTAGCTACGCCATAGGTTCCAGAAAACTGTCAGCTATCGAACAGTTTTTCGATGATGTTCAAACGGCAGTAACTTTGTAGCAGACAACTCAGATAATATCAGACGTTTCTTTTATAACTGACCATGTTGCTTACGCCAGCTCAAATAAAACCAAAATCGGTTGAATCGAAGTGGAGCTCTTTTTTTTACCCGGGGTGGATGCGCCTCATGTTTACGTGCGTGCTTGGGCGCTAGGTTGCTTCCACAGTCATATTAGTACCTACACTCCGAGCACCGCTTTCCGGCACCTTCCTCCAATAAAGTTGAAGGAAGGATGTCGTAAACCAGTGCTTGGAGTTTGATTAGTGCCCAAACCTTTGGGAGGGCGCTGACCGCGTCATTGGACAGCTGAACGGATATAAAGAGTGCCCCATCAGTGGCGTAACCAAATCTGGCAGAGTTTGGAGGACGGTGCCGGAAAGCGGTGCTCGGAGTGTGGGGTTAGGGCTGTGCCGGTCGGGGTCCAGCCATGGGGAGCGCCTCGCTAGCCGGACTGTCCTCTGAGACCTGAAAAGAATGTTACAGGGATTTTTCTCTATTTTCAGTCTGCAGGAATAAGTTCTTGACGATATCATTTAGTCTTATTTTATTCCTTTTCATTGCGTTTATTTATTTAAAGCATGTTACAGGGATGTTTCTCTGTCTTCAGTTTACAGCCAGGAATAAGTTCTTGAAGATATCATATTTGTCTTATTTTATTCCATTTCATGGCGTTTATTTATTTAAACTTACTTCAGCTCATTGATTCTCCCATTACACCCCCTTACGTCCTCAGTCACTGGGGAACTTATACTTCTGTATAAAGAAGCCGGTCGCCTACAGACAAGGAGATCAGAAGAAGAAGAAGAAGAAGAATGCGAGTGTGCTGTTAGGTGGGATGAACGGTTTGGTTGCCGTGCCACTCGACCTACTTTAACGGCCTGTGTGGTTGTGTTGCCGCTCCTCAGTCCCGGACTTCTCCTTTCATTGCCAACTGTACCTAAATGAGACTGACCCCCGAGGCGCCACCAGCAGTTGCTTCCAGTCCATTGCAAACATCACGGTCCTTTCCCCGAGCTCGTCAGAAGGGAACCAAGACGTAGTTGGCAGGGTTAAAGCTAATCCGCAAGGTCAGCACTACCATCACGATCTCGTGGCGCTGCTCACAATCCCCTCAGTGCTTTCATCTCCTCGTCGGGCGCGGGCCGATGAAAGCGCTGTCTGCGGTGCCTCATCCCTGTCATCTGCGCTCGCTCGCTCGCTTTGCTGTGCTGTGCTTCCCCCCGCAGACCGCTTAATGGAAAGAAAGAAAAAAAAACAAGCCCCGTCTGTCGAACCGTACTTTATCCCAGTGATCGCTGCTGGCTCTGTTCTCGATTTGTACACACAACCGCGCGAATCACGAACGGCGGTTATATATACTGTGCATGACGATCACTGTACAGGCTGTGCACACTGTACCTTTGCGACCCAGGGGGGAGAGTCATAGACCGCGCTCTCAGTCGTTTTGACCTCTGACGTCTCTGTAATATAGCGGCAACCGTAATTATATATACTCTGTGTGACGATCACTGTACAGGCCTTACCTTTTCGACCCAGCGGGAGAGTCAGGGACTACTCTCTTTGTTTGTCTACGGAAGTCTCTGTAACAATAGGTCAATGCTGCTTTACGTCCACAGAGACCGTACGGATTATTAGGGCTGGGGAGCCCAGGACGGCCACCTCGACTTTCACACAGCTCCAGAGCTCAAATACGAGTCGCTCAATGTTGCTTTACGTCCACAGAGACCATATTAGGGACGGGTAGCCCAGGACGGCCACCTCGACTTTCACACAGCTCCTGAGCTCTGATACGAGTAGTTCAATGTTGCTTTATGTCCACAGAGACCATAAGAACTATTAGAGATGTGGAGCCCAGGACGGCCACCTCGACTTTCACACAGCTCCTGAGCTCTGATACGAGCAGTTCAATGTTGCTTTACGTCCACAGAGACCGTAAGGGAGTATCAGAGATGTGGAGCCCAGGACGGCCACCTCGACTTTCACACAGCTCCTGAGCTCTGATACGAGCAGTTTAATGTTGCTTTACGTCCACAGAGACCGTAAGGACTATTAGAGGTGTGGAGCCCAGGACGGCCACCTCGACTTTCACACAGCTCCTGAGCTCTGATAGTCGCACTGATTATATTACAGTATGAGTTGCTGTGAGGCTGTTCACACAGAGACCATAAGAACTATCAGAGATGTGGAGCCCAGGACGGCCACCTTGACTTTCACACAGCTCCTGAGCTCTGATACGAGCAATTTAGTGTTGCTTTACGTCCACAGAGACCGTAAGGAGTATTAGAGATGTGGAGCCCAGGACGGCCACCTCGACTTTCACACAGCTCCTGAGCTCTGATACGAGCAGTTTAATGTTGCTTTACGTCCACAGAGACCGTAAGGACTATTAGAGGTGTGGAGCCCAGGACGGCCACCTCGACTTCCACACAGCTCCTGAGCTCTGTAGTAGTAGCGGCAACTGCAATTATATATACTATGTATGAAGATTGCTGTGCAGGCTGTTCACACTCTACAATACGGAGAATCATGGACTGCACAATTAGTTTTACCACTGAGGTCTCTGTAACAATAAGTATAAACATGGTGCTTAACGTCCACAGAAACCATAAGGTTTATTAGGGAAGGGGGGGGGGGGGGGGGGTGTATGGAGATGGTAGAAGAGGGAGATTATATACCTGTCACAACACTGCCGCCACCAGAATGACTCCTGCATTAAGATGGGCAGCGACGAGAGCCATTTTAATGTTTAATTAATTGTGAGAGACAAAGTCACGAGGCCCTTCTGTTTATCAGCCTAACGCTTACCACTAGGCCAAACGGCTCTCCGTAACTATAGCCGCAACCGCACACACACACACACACACACACACACACACACACACACACACACACACACACACACACACACACACACACACACACACACTATGTCACTCTCCGAGCATCGCTTTCCGGCAACTTCCTCCAAACTCTGCTGGAACTGGTTATGCCACTGAAGCGGCACTCTTTATTTCCGTGCAGCGGTCTGCCGACGCTGTCAGCGCCCTCCGAAAAGTCTGGGTACTAACAAGACTGTGGAAGAAACATGGCGTCCAAGCACGCACGTAAACACGAGGCGCGTCCGCCCTGGGTAAAGCAAATTAGTTCCGTCTCGTTTCAAACGATTTCGGTTCTATTTTTGCTGGCGTAAGCAATGTGGACGGCTATAAAAGAAACGCCTGGTGCAATCTGAGTGGTCTCTTACGAACTTCGTGCCATTTGAGGAGCACCAACGAAATGCTGTCCATTAGCTGACAGTTTTCCGAGACCTATGGCGTAATCAATTATGGCAGAGGTTGGATGAAGGATGTCGTAAAGCAGTGCTTGGAGCTTGATACTATGTAAGACGATCACTGAACAGGACATGCACACTGTACTACACTGTACATTGCGACTCAGGGGGGTAGTCATGGACTGCGCTCTTCTTTTGGAGTTTCCGTGGACCACTGAAGACCACTGCGGTCTCTGTGGGCCATTGAAGTCTCTGTGGACCACTGAAGTCTCCGTGGACCACTGCAGTCTCTGTGGACCACTGAAGTCTCCGTGGACCCCTGCAGTCTCCGTGGACCACTGAAGTCTCTGTGGACCACTGAAGTCTCCGTGGACCACTGCAGTCTCTGTGAACCACTGAAGCCTCCGTGGACCACGGAAGTCTCTGTAACAATAGCGGCAGCCACAGTTTTACACACACACACACACACACACACACACACACACACACACACACACACACACACACACACACACTACGTATGACGATCACTGTACAGACTATGCACACTGTCCCAGGGGAAGAATCATGGACCGCGCTCTTCGCTTGACCACTGAAGTCCCCCGTAGCGGTATCAGCAGATCTAGGCAAAGTAATTTACGGACCTTTGTTCGTCAGTTTAGTCACTGTCAACTATCGTCGCTGTCTCTGTTCTTATCGCATGTGGCGACAGCTGTGCTTAAAAACAAAATATTCGGCCGTTCGTCTCATAGTCATTCACCGACATCCGTGTGGGTATAAGTACGTGTATCTGTCGTCTCTCGTGTTCGTTTTGGTCGCCGTTATTGCTCCGCTCTGTTCTTTTCCCTAGTTGATGATGAAGTTGGTTGAGGTGTTGCTTTACGTCCACAGAAACCGTAGGCTTATTAGGGACGGAAGATATCCCTAGCAGAAATACCTGTTCTTAAAAACTGAATCGTTGGTCATGTTTTCGTATGATCGCCGAGATCCCTGTAGGTAGACTAAGTTCGTGTATTCTAAGTTCGTGTATTCTAAGTTCGTGTAAGCTAAGTTCGTATATTCATTGTAACGGCACTTGCATGTTTACGCAGGATAGCCTAAATTGTGTTTTCTGTTCCGCGCTTCTGTGTTTTTCCGCCTCAAATCTCTCTTAATTGTCTGTTTAAGATGTGTGTAAAATAAGTTTTGTATAGTCAATATACACGTGTTTTCGGGTGCGTGTGTGTGTGTGTGTGTGTGTGTGTGTGTGTGTGTGTGTGTGTGTGTGTGTGTGTGTGTGGAGAGAGAGAGAGAGAGAGAGATACAAGGAGAGAGAGAGGGAGAGAGAATGAATGAGATACAAGGAGAGAGAGAGAGAGAGAGATACAAGGAGAGAGAGAGAAATACAAGGGGAGAGAGAGAGAGAGAGAGAGAGAGAAGAGAGAGAGAGAAACAAGGAGAGAGAGAGAGATACAAGGAGAGAGAGAGAGAGAGAGAGAGAGACGCCTGTGGAACTACGGCAAAGGTACACGGCAAAGGTACAGAGGAAGAGAAGGAAAACAAATTACGAAGATAACGTTCCCTTACACTGTCGAAAGAGAAACTAGAAGAAGAAGAAAAACATGACGGAAATCGTTTCTGCTGAAAACAGCCAACGGGCAGGCAACTCGTGCAGAACAAGTCAGACAAATCCTGGAGAAATTACTATTTGAAGTAACCCACTGGTATGACATGCAACTTGCAGCATACCCTGTGGAAAGTTTCCCGAGTGACTCTCCCATCTGTCCTGTCCCCTGACGTCCTCAGTGAGAAACACCCACGTTTTTCAAACACGGTGTCCTCGATTAGTGACGTCCTCAGTGAGAAACACCCACGTTTTTCAAACACGGTGTCCTCGATTAGTGACGTCCTCAGTGAGAAACACCCACGTTTTTCAAACACGGTGTCCTCGATTAGTGACGTCCTCAGTGAGAAACACCCACGTTTTTCAAACACGGTGTCCTCGATTAGTGACGTCCTCAGTGAGAAACACCCACGTTTTTCAAACACGGTGTTCCTCGATTAGTGACGTCCTCAGTGAGAAACACCCACGTTTTTCAAACACGGTGTCCTCGATTAGTGACGTCCTCAGTGAGACACCCACGTTTTAACACGGGTCCCTTACGTCCCTTGATTCAAGAACACCCGAAAGTGTCCTCGATTAGTGACGTCCTCAGTGAGAAACACCCACGCTTTTTAGACACGGGTCCTCCATTAGTGACGTCCTCAGTTTAGAACATCCCATAGTGACGTCCTCAGTGAGAAACACCCACGCTTTTTAGAACATCCCGTAGTGTCCTCGAGATTAGTGACGTCCTCAGTGAGAAACACCCACGCTTTTAAACACGGTGTCCTCGATTATGACGTCCTCAGTGAGAAACACCCACGCTTTTCAAACACCGTTGTCCTCGATTAGTGACGTCCTCAGTGAGAAACACCCAGGCTTTTCAGACACGTTGTCCTCGATTAGTGACGTTCTCAGTGAGAAACACCCACGCTTATCAGACACCGTGTCCTCGATTAGTGACGTCCTCAGTGAAAACACCCACGCTTTTTAGACACGGGGTCGTCCATTAATTATGTCCTCAGTGAGAAACACCCACGCTTTTCAAACATGGTGTCCTCGATTAGTGACCTCCTCAGTGAGAAACACCCACCCTTTTTAGACACGGGGTCGTCCATTATTGACGTCCTCAGTGAGAAACACCCACGCTTTTCAGACCCGGTGTCCTCGATTAGTGACTCCGCGTCATCCTCTGATCGACCTCATCACCCTTCCCGTCATCGTTTTTGTCCGCGCTGCAAGCCTCGGCAGACAATGTCAATTGACTTTACCCTGTCACACTGCCTTGACAGCGTATTCAATCTTTTCCTCTGCTTGCTTTTCAACGATGAGTCTCGGTGGACAAACTCGCCCGTGAAAGCTTCGCTCAAATTTACGACACCCTGCTGGATGGACGCGAGTATTACTGCCGCGCGGTCCCAATACAGATGGTCCGCGGGCAAACGAGGTAAAAATTGATGTCTGAAGCCCCCTGGCGGGAAGTCGACCAAAGCCTGTCTTCCAGGCAAATTCTCGCTCGCCGCATCAGCTGCTAAAAACAGCAGCGCCGCTCTCCAGCGTGTTCTAACCTACCCTCTCCGGTTGATTACCCTGGGTGGCCCATGCCGGCAAATTGTCATATGGCGTCGGCCTTCCTCGCCCTGCCCACCGCCTGATGTAGGTCAGCGAGCGTCACATCAGTCCGCCGTGCCTCACGTGCAAGTCTTCTCTCTGTTAACGACGTTACCACCGTCTTGTGCTAGGCTGGCGAAACGAAACGCGAAGCGTTCCCAACCTTGTCTGCGCCGTTGGAGATAAGATGCTGGTCTCGTCGGCCGAGCTATTGGCGCTCCATTAAGAGGTTTCTGATCCGCTGCTCTGTGTTCATGTGGCCGTGAAACAACGTTGACAAAGTCTAAAAGTGGGATACGAGCTTTATTGTCCTCCTCTCTCTCTCTCTCTCTCTCTCTCTCTCTCTCTCTCTCTCTCTCTCTCTCTCTCTCTCTCTCGTCCATATAGTTCTACGTGGGTTCTATTCACTGCGAACTTGGGAGAACATAATGCGAGTTCCTGATGAAAATAACGACGCGGAAAATGCTCTCCTTTTTTCTTTTTTTTTTTTTTTGGCGGGTGGGGGGGGGGTGGGGTGGTGATCCTATCCGACAAGTCTTCAAAGGTCGATTCCTCTTGTCACTCGCCTCGTCCTGAAGATTTGTGTTTACTGCATGACGGCTTGCCGCTGTATTGTAGCAAGGTGCAATTTCGATTTCATCATTACTGCAAAAACAAAAACGAAAAAACAAAAAAACAAAAAAAAGCACACACAAAAAAGCAGAGGCGATAATTGAAAAAGAAATTTAAACGTGGAAAACCCCGCTGTCGAATGGAAAGGTCAAGGGCCCCAAAAGCGTTTCGTTTTTACCCAATTATGGTGCAAATCTTTCCAAATTTTCCCTCCACCGGGAAAGGAAATTCCTACGCGGTGAGGGTTAAGTTACTCTGCCAAACGACAGCTGATCATGCATGCAAATGCAATCCTCGCTGCAGATTATTTATCGCACTGCTTTAATTGGTGATTTGAGCGAGATCGATCGTTTGAAAGTGCAGTGTTATCAATCTCTCTCTCTTGTAGTTTTGATGACGGGCTAAGACAAGTGCGGTTTGATAAGCATTGCGTTAGTCAATTCATTTGGTATTTATGTTTTGTTTTTTGTTCGTTTGTATTTTTGGGGGGTGCGTGAAGTGTGTGTGTGTGTGTGTGTGTGTGTGTGTGTGTGTGTGTGTGTGTGTGTGTGTGTGTGTGTGTTGTGTGTGTGTGTGGTGTGTGTGTGTGTGTGTGTGTTGTGTGTGTGTCACGTGGTGTGTGTGTGTGTGTGTGTGTGTGTGTGTGTGTTGTGCTGTCGTGCGTGCTGTGTGTGTGTGTGTGTGTGTGTGTGTGTGAGTGCGTGCGTGCGTGCTGTGTGTGTGTGTGTGTGTGTGTGTGTGTGTGTGTGTGTGTGTGTGTGTGTGTGTGTGTGTGTGTGTGTGTGTGTGTGTGTGTGTGTGTGTGTGTGTGTGTGTGTTGTGTGTGTGTGTGGGTGGTGTGTGTGTTGGTGTGTGTGTGTGTGTGTGTGTGTGTGTGTGTGTGTGTGGTTGTGTGTGGTGTGTGTGTGTGTGTGTGTGTGTGTGTGTGTGTGTATTGATTGCTTTCAGAAAGTTTTAAAATCTTCTCAGGCGAAAGATCCTAAAAACAACAGACGCAGTGATTGAGCTGTAAAGTTGCTCTCTCATTTCAGTAACTGGCTTGTGGATTGACTCGAGAAAAAGTTTAGGTATGAGAAGAGTTTTGAACTATTTAGGCGCTGGACCGGAAAACAACACAGCTGAATCAGAAACAGATAAGTGGTCTAGCTTTCTGTCTCATTTTTCATCGTTTTAACCGATATTTAAGTGTTCTTTCGTCGTTTGACACAGGGGATTACCCCGAAAATTTGCAAGTTGTGTCTTGTCCAAATAAACAGCGTTCTTTTGAACCTTTTATGTCTTCGAATCTTTTCAAATGTGCATTTGCTTTTGAATAGAGTTTGGTTGTCCTGTGCGGTTGACAGGAGGTTAAAAATCCAATTACTAACTAACGAAGTAACTAACTTGTTCCTCTGATGTTCACCGAAGGCATTTGGACTGTCATTTCAGTCAGGAAACATTGAAAGATATACCACCCTACCCCTTCTTTTTCTTTTCTTTTTTTCTTCTTCGCTGCTATTTGCTGGGAACCGAGGAATAGTTCATTATTTTTTCACACGGCTGATGGTGTTACGTCAGAATAAAGAGCCCCCCCCCCCCCCCCCCCCCCCCACACCAAGGATATCCCTCTGAAATCCAATGCACATGGTAGACGAGGGTCTAATGATTCGGTTCTTTCTTCCGAAAGTTGGGATTGTATCGATTCCGAGTGGAAGGAAATCCAACACTGCTGAATGACGAGCGCCCCACGAGGGAAAGCCATTCTTAACATTACCACGTGATTTCTGCTCTGACATCAGATAGGCCTAATAAAGAGAGCGGATCGTGAAATCCGTCGGTTTAATCCGAATGCAATAAACGTTCGGATGGTTTATACGCTTTTTGTGTGTATTTTTTTTTTCTGCTTTTTTCTGTATAGTTTGA
>JABMCL010002109.1:162500-202500 GCA_018857735.1 Alviniconcha marisindica | reverse complement strand
TAACTGTCGTTTGTTTTTGTGCGGGTTTCTTAGTTTCATTTTGTTAGAGAAGGAGTTGGCTATGTAGCAATTAACATGTGTGTCGTGTTTCTGTACGTTTTTGTTGTTGTTGTTGTTGTTTTGTTTCATTTTGTTGGAGAAGGAGTTGGCTATATAGCAATTAACCTGTGTGTCGTTTGTTTCTGTACGGGCTTCTTAGTTTCATTTTGTTAGAGAAGGAGTTGGCTATATAGCAATTAACCTGTGTGTCGTTTGTTTCTGTACGGGCTTCTTAGTTTCATTTTGTTAGAGAAGGAGTTGGCTTTATAGCAATTAACCTGTGTGTCGTTTGTTTCTGTGCTGGTTTTTTAGTTTCATTTTGTTGGAGAATCAGGAGTTGGCTATATAGCAATTAACCTGTGTGTCGTTTGTTTCTGTGCGGGTTTCTTAGTTTCATTTTGTTAGAGAGTCAGGAGTTGGCTATATAGCAATTAACCTGTGTATCGTTTGTTTCTGTGCGGGTGTCTTAGTTTCATTTTGTTGGAGAATCAGGAGTTGGCTATATAGCAATTAACCTGTGTGTCGTTTGTTTCTGTGCGGGTTTTTTAGCTCCATTTTGTTGGAGAAGGAGTTGGCTATATAGCAATTAACCTGTGTGTCATTTGTTTCTGTGCGGGTTTTTTAGTTTCATTTTGTTGGAGAAGGAGTTGGCTATATAGCAATTAACCGTGTTTCGTTTGTTTCTGTGCGGGTTTTTAGTTTCATTTTGTTGGAGAAGGAGTTGGCTTTATAGCAATTAACCTGTGTGTTGTTTGTTTCTGTGCGGGTTTATTATTTTCATTTTGTTGGAGAAGGAGTTGGCTATAGAATAACGTTGTTTTTTCTCGGGTTTTTACATTTTTTGGAAAGAGTTGGCTATACAATTAACCGTGTGTCGTTTGTTTCTGTGCGGGTTTCTTAGTTTCATTTTGTTAGAGAGTAAGGAGTTGGCTATATAGCAATTAACCTGTGCGTCATTTGTTTCTGTGCGGTTTTTTTTTTTTAGTTTCATTGTGTTGGAGAAGGAGTTGGCTATATAGCAATTAACCTGTGCGGGTTTCCTAGTTTCATTTTGTTGAAAAAGGAGTTGGATATGTAGCAATTAACCTGTGCGTCGTTTGTTTCTGTGCGGGTTTTTTAGTTCCATTTTGTTGGAGAAGGAGTTTGCTATAAAGCAATTAACCCGTGTGTCGTTTGTTTCTGTGCGGGTTTCTTAGTTTCATTTTGTTAGAGAAGGAGTTGGCTTTATAGCAATTAACCTGTGTGTTGTTTGTTTCTGTGCGGGTTTATTATTTTCATTGTGTTGGAGAAGTAGTTGGCTATATAGCAATTAACCTGTGCGGGTTTCCTAGTTTCATTTTGTTGGAGAAGGAGTTGGCAATATATAGCAATTAACCTGTCGTCAAGACACGCCCACTGCTCAAATACTGGGTAACTGTGTCGTTTGTTTCTGTGCGGGTTTCTTAGTTTCATTTTGTTAGAGTCAGGAGTTGACTATATAGCAATTAACCTGTGTCATTTGTTTCTGTGCGGGTTCTTTATTTTCATTTTGTAGGAGAAGGAGTTGGCTATATAGCAATTAACCTGTGTGTCGTTTGTTTCTGTGCGGGTTTCTTAGTTTCATTTTGTTAGAGAGTCAGGAGTTGGCTATATAGCAACTAACCTGTGCGTCGTTTGTTTCTGTGCGGGTTTCTTAGTTTCATTTTGTTGGAGAAGGAGTTGGCTATATAGCAATTAACCTGTGTGTCGTTTGTTTCTGTACGGGTTTCTTAGTTTCATTTTGTTGGCGAAGGAGTTGGTTATATAGCAATTAACCTGTGCGTCGTTTGTTTCTGTGCGGGTTTCTTAGTTTCATTTTGTTGGCGAAGGAGTTGGCTATATAGCAATTAACCTGTGTGTCGTTTGTTTCTGTGCGGGTTTCTTAGTTTCATTTTGTTGGCGAAGGAGTTGGCTATATAGCAATTAACCTGTCGTCAAGACACGCCCACTGCTCCAATACTGGGTAACCGTGTCGTTTGTTTCTGTGCGGGTTTCTTAGTCTCATTTTACTGGAGAGTCAGGAGTTGGCTATATAGCAATTAACCTGTCGCCATGACACGCCCACTGCTCCAGTACTTCGAGACATTTTTGATTAGGAAGTGTAGTGGCGCTGGCAAATTTGGACAGCCTAAAGTGGAGGGTCTGGGGAGGAGTCCGTCGGGTTTTGGGGTGTGTGTGTGTGTTGTGTGTGTGTGTGTGTGTGGTGTGTGTGTGTGTATGTGTGTGTGTGTGTGTTTGTGTGTGTTTTTTTCTGTGTGTGTGTGTGTGTGTGTGTTGTGTGTGGTTTTGTGTGTGTGTGTGGTGTCGTGTGCGTTGTGACTGCATTGCCCAAAGGGTTCTTTTTCCAACACTGCCGTTCCCTTTTTGTGTTGTATTCTGAGTATATATATATTTTATATATATATATTATATATATATATATATATATATATATATATATATATATATGTGGTGTGTGTTGTGTGTGTGTGTGTGTGTGGTGTGTGTGTGTTGTTTCATCGCCTTACCCCTGAAAGCCTTGTCTTTCTTCCGAACACTTCAGAACATGACCCAACTTTAAAAAAGTTTCCCTCCCTGGAAAATCGAGTCATTTTCTCTAAGGTCAACAATGACAGAGTCGCGCTATATGTAGACTGTTCAAACCCGACTACATATCGGCCGTTTATGTCTGACCCTCTCCTTTTTATTAAAAGGAGAAGGGGACGCCCTGTGTGTATTCCCTATAATGAATTCCGTATATTAGGGTACGTTTTATCGAATACACTGCGTGCATTTAACGGAGATCAGAGAAAGATATTTCTAGATATGTTCTCTGAGAAGTGTTGTTCATCAATGCCTGTGTGTAATAGCTTTTTTTAATTTTATTTGTTCCTGGAGGAGACAAATGTTTTTCACCAGTTGCAAAGAGATAGAGAGAAAGACAGAGGGACAGAGAGACAGAGACAGACAGAGACAGACAAAAACAGAGAATGAGAGAGATCTAATTGCTTTTGTGTGCGTCTGTGTGTGTGTGTGTGTGTGTGTGTGGTTTTGTGTGTGTGTTGTGTTGTGTGTGTTTGGGGTTTTGTGTGTGTCGTGTTTGTGTATGTGTGTTTGTGTGTTGTGGTGTGTGTGTGTGTGGGTGTCTTTGTGTGTGTTGTCAGTGTTTGTGTGTTTTGTGTGTGGTGTGTTGTGTGTGTGTGTGGTGTGGGTTCTCCCCCCCCACCCCACCCACCCTTTTTTTTCTTTTTCTTCTTTTTTTTGTTTTTGTTTTTTGTTTCTTTCTGCTTGCTATTTGATGACCTGTGTCCTCTCAGATTTAATTCATAAATGTGTGATTTAAAATAGTGTTTGTTTGTCCTGAGGTGACCCCTTGCGGCAGACACGACGTTAAAATGAAAGAACTGACTCAGTAACTAAGCCTAGTTTCTAACCGGGTGGGGGGGGAGGGAATGAGGAGGGGTCTGGGGAGGGAGGGAAGGGGGGTAATTTTTAGCAGCCGTGGGTTATAATTTTAGTATTATTGACGCGCACGCCCTTTTTCACAGTGCGGGACTTCGGTCCTTTGTCTCGTGGAAGGACTAGACACTCCGCCCACCTCCCTGAGACTAAAGATGTTGAGGTGGGGTAAAATGACCGCTGCTGTTGCATCGTGAACCAGTGGTACCCTGTAAGCTACCGTGGATCTCCCTTTGCTATAAGGGTTAATTCCCCTGGTCATGAATAAACAATTACCTGTTTCTTTCTTTCTCTGAGAGCACCCACTTTCTTGTCCAACTGTTCCCGAATGTTTCACACACGTGCCGATAAACCAGTTTGGCGACGAGAATGGGATTCGAACCCGCAGTGTCTCGCTCATGGTAGGTGTGTGTGTGTGTGTGTGTGTGTGTGTGGTGTTGTGTGGTGTGGTGTGTGTGTTGTCGGCGGGTTCGTGTGTCGTCTGCCCGCCGTCCGTGCGTGCGTGGTGAGTGCGTGCGCCTGCGCGTGTGTGTATGTGTGTGTTTGTGCTTGTGTGTGCGTGCGTGTTTGTGTGTGTGTGTGTGTGTGGTGTGTGTGTGTGTGTGTGTGTGTGTGTGTGTGAGTGCGTTTTTTGTATGTTTGTGGTGTGTGTGTGTGTGTGTGTGTGTGTGTGTGTGTGTGTGTGTGCATGTATGATCCCCCGGGGCTNAGCCCTGATAGACTGTTGCAGCTGCTCGTGCGTTAAATAGCTATGTACCAGCTAACTGTTCGATCTTCTTCCCTTAAACTTGAAGTTAAAGTAGTACTTACACCTTTCTTAAGAACTTTATGATAGCGGCGACAGAGGACCGGCTCGCTGAGCAAACCTCGTTAATAAGATTTCATTGCGGGTAATCAACTCTCAGAAATCCCTCAGTTCCATTCCACTGAGGTCTGCGACCAGCGGCCGCCACCATTGAACTTGATCTGGCACGGCAATTAGGTTCTGGACCCGTCCTGTTTGAGTACCTTTCGCGACTGGCACTGTTGGAAATTGACGACAGGTCATGTCGTCTGTCCAAACACTGTGTGAGTGAAACAAAACGGATCTCATCGACCTCCTCGCCACCCCCTCCGATTTCACCCCGCCACCCACCCCACCCCCTAACCAGTGTCACCTCGTCTTTCACTTAAAACAGCAGTGTGCCAAACGTATTCGGTGCGTGACACGCTCGCAATCCACAAATTGCTTCGGTGGGTCGTTTTATCTTCTTCTTCTTCTTCTTCTTCCTTCTTCTTCTTCTTCTTCTTCTTCTTTTGCTGGTTTGTGTTTCAGTTTTATTGATATAGGTCTTTATCTAATCGATTTTTTTTCTTCTTCTTTCCTCTCCTCTTCTTCTCTCTTCTCTCTCTCTCTCTCTCTCTCTCTCTTACCCCCCCTTACCTCTCATCTGTTTGATTTTGAAGCTTGATGTTTTCATAGATTTGAATTTATAGCTGGGGGGAGAGGACCTCACATATTTTGACTGTGGTCCATGAATTTTGTCGTTGCTATCTCCAGCTTACGTTTAATAATAATAATGAGTACCTAGAGCGCTTAAACCGCACAGGCCCTAAGCGCTTACATATTATTTAAATATCCATATTTTGACAACAAAGATTCATTCAATGTGAATGTTAAAGGAATAAAGGATGGGTTTTTTCGAAGTCGACACAGAGAAAGAACCCGTTCAATAAAGGATTAATTACAACCCGTTTTGTCCCTTACTATTTTACACACTGAAAGTAAACTTTCTGCGTAAAATGTACCAGGACATTTAGATCTGGGCTCTGAATTATTTGTAAAGAACTGTGAATTTTTTATTTGGTTCTTTCCTGCCTGAAACCAGCAGGCTGTTTCTGTATAATAATGGTGTGTGTTTTCGAAAAAAGAATTTAAAAAAAAAATGGGGGGGTGGGAGGGGGAAAGATTGATGAAGCCGTTAGCGTGATATAACGTCATCTGCCTGTATCGTCACGCCACCACCATTACACGCGCGAGGGGGTGGGCTTTAGGGGGGGAGGGGGAGGGGGCGTGGAGAGGGAAGGGGGTCTCTCCTTTCTTTGTCCTAACGCTGATCACACACCGATTTCGGATCATTAGACAAGAACAGCCACACGAAGCTCTCGGCCTACTAAACTCATCCGATTTATCATCGGCGTTAGTGTCTCGTTAACCCCTTCCCTGCTCATCTAGAGAGAAGATAATGGAAGCAGCTGAAGGAGAATTTCGCTAATAGGAGCTCATCCCGCTCCATTCCTTGACTGGGGCTTTTGTCACCCGCCCCCGTCTGCGTCATCCCAGGGATACCGGATACCACAGAGTTAGGCTAGCTGCCACATCGTGAGAAAGAAAGAGAAGGGGGGGGGGGGGGGGTCTTTCTCACCCACCCAGTAGGCTGCCAGTTTCGTTTATCGTCTTTTTATGTCCGATACGAGGATCTTCTTTTTGCGCGTGTATTACGAAGCAAGTTGGGATGGCGCGAGCTGCGTACCTGAGCGAAGGGAAGCTGGTCGCTTCGATAAGGCCAGAAATTGCTTTGCCCGCTTCATCATAGAAGGGTATTATCGCAGCGCTAGATTCCAGTCCGTTCTCTCGGCGCTGCATTGCATTTTACCCGTCCCGTCATTTAGGGACGGAGGGGGGTGGGGGGTGGGGAGAGAGAGGGGTTGGTGGGGGTGGCAATGGACATCGATACTCTGAGGATCGTGATGCTGGTGCCTCGCTTGATGGTAGATCTGTTCCCTGCTGCGTGAACTCGTGGGAGTACAAACCTCTTTTGCTCTAGTGCTCTTCTCTCTTACCAGGCGTTTATGGGACAATCATGAAGCCGCTCACGTGCTGACTTGATGGTAAGTCATCTTTTTTTCTCTTTTTTTTCTTCTCATTTTCTTCCCGCTCAGTCGCAACCCCATAAAGTCGTCCGTGCGCGTGCGCAGAGCACTCCCCCCACACCCCACACCCCTCCCCCCCCACACACACACCATTCATCTCTCTGTCCTAGACTCCACTGAGGAAGGTCGTGAAGCCTGGAAGGTAGGTATTTTCTGTGTATCTTCTACTATGCTTTTGTTGATGTTTGTTTTTTGTTCAAAGAAACTCTCAAACAAGATCGACTGCTAGTGTTCTAAAACAAGATCCAGACAAACACACAAACGGTTAAAAAGAACGCCAATTTTTTGATGGGACAATGCAAAATATGTGCACGTTTTCGGGGTCTTTTGTTCCAGATACTCAAGACATTTTACCACACACTAAACCGTAACCGGATAAATATACTATTTTTCATTTATCATCATTTAACTGTTGTTGTTTGTTTGTTTTTTGTTTTTGTTTTTGTTTTTTTGTTTGTTTGTTTTTAAGGGAGGGGCTTGCCCCGACATTTTTGCACATGTTTTGCATTAACAAAAAGATAAAAACAAGGATGACTACTAGCGTTCTAAAACAAGATCCAAACACGTAAACGGTTAAAAGGGACGCTGATTTAATGACAATACAAAACGTGCGAATTTTCGAGGAAAGCCCCTTTTTCGAAGCGACAAAACAACAGTTAAACAAAATTTAAACGGTGATAAATGAAAATGTACTTATCTCCTAGTGGTTGTGGTGTGTTTAATGCCTGGAGTGTATGTAGCACAAAAAAAACTACAGTGGCTTACTCCTAAAATTCGCAAATGTTTTGTATTGTCATATTAAATTAGAGTTTCTTTTAACTGTTTATGTGTTTTGATCGGTTTTGTTGTTGGTGGTGGTGGTGGCTTTTTTTTTTTTTTTTTTTGCTTGGTGTTGTTTTCAAGCGTGTGTGTCTTTGGACCTCGTCTGTTGTTCAGTCCATTCGCCTTAACACACCATGGAAGGTGAAACTCATTTCATACAGCTCTCTTACCGACATTCAAGGGGAAGATTATGAAGCTATTGCCTTGATGGTGTATGTCCGGTTTTTCCATAACACCACAACACACACACACGCGCACGCACGCACGCACCAGCTCCCTAACTCTCATCAGGCCCCACCCCCCACCACCACCACCCACCACACACACACACACACACACAATCCCACCAAGGAAAAGAATCACGTCAGTTAAATATTCTTTCACCTGATACTTCTCCCCCAAATGATTTGAAACGTCAGAGACAAGTCCATGAAGTGACCCCCCCACCCCCCACCCCCCACATCCCCCCATTAAACGTCCTCCACCCCCACCCCGTTCTGTTCAGCGTGATCGAAAAGTCGCCACGTCATCCATCCTTCACTGCTTGTTTGGAGCGTTTTGATTTTGCAAATTAGACTGCAAGAGTAGACGAGCGCACTATTCCTCTTTGACAAATCACGAGAACTGATATAGCCCTGTTGTTTGTTTTTCTCTCTGTCCTGCACGCGTGATCCGACAGCCGCTGCATCATCCTTCGCGGGTGCATTTTGTAGTATTTTGCTGCCCCAACCGCTAGTGTAAACGAGTGCAGCATTCATCATTGCCAAATGACGAGAAACCCAGCCAGCTTTCTCCTATTCTCCAACTACATCCGACAGCCGCTGTATCACCCTTCATGCATATGTGTACCCCAGCCAGCCCACCCACCCAACCCTTAACATGTTTTTTATTCAGATTTATTTCACTTTGATAAATACCGTGAGCCGGTTTGGCCTAGCGGTAAGGTTAATCTAGCTTTGATGCCCTTGCTGGTGTCAACGAGCTGTGACACAGCCCGAGCCACGGCACACGAAGCGTGGCAAACGTTGACACCAAGCCGCTAAAATCGGTACAAAAGCAACGACGCTTCCAGTCGTAGATTAATGAGCCGGTTTGGCCCAGCGGTAAGGCGTTAGGCTGGTAAGCGGAAGGACCTCGGCTCGATACCGCTTCGCTCTCCTTTCTCTTCAAAAAAGGTTGTGGTTTGTGGACGCTGTCTTGTGACTTGTCCATCACTTCCTATGAAACATTAAAATGGCTCTCATGCTGCCATCTTAATGCAGGAATCATTCTGGTGGTGACAGTGTAGCGATAGGTATATAATCTCCCTCTCCCCCCACCTCCATAACCCCCCCCCACCCAGCCACCCCCCGCCCCCTCCCCTGATGATGAAGTGATGCTTTATGTCCTCAGATGTCAGTTGACATATTAGGGACAAGTTGTGACCAATGCCGAAGCACGGTGCAATAAATCTTTACGTCCACGGAAACCAGAAGGCTCGTTAGGACGGACAGTCCAGGACGTCCACCTCGACTCTCACACAGCTCCTGAACCATGTGCCCCTCCCCTCTTCTTCCCGTCCCTAATAAACCTTATGGTTTCTGTGGACGTTAAGCACTATATTTAATTACTTACTTTGATATAACCGTACTGGTTGGCTGGGCGTAAAAAAACCAAGTTACTTAATTACTAATCAGGTTTTATGCTTACAGTCATAAAATACCTTGCGTCTTGAGAAATAAGCACCGTCAATACATGTTTGTTATTTAAACGACATTGCGTCTTGGGAAATAAGCACCGTCAATACATGTTTGTTATTTAAACGACATTGCGTCTTGGGAAATAAGTACCATCAATATATGTTTGTTATTTAAACGACATTGCGTCTTGGGAAATAAGCACCATCAATACATGTTTGTTATTTAAACGACATTGCGTCTTGGGAAATAAGCACCATCAATACATGTTTGTTATTTAAACGACATTGCGTCTTGGGAAATAAGCACCATCAATACATGTATGTTATTTAAACGTTAGTGGCACTAAATAATCTTACATTGTAATGTTAAAGACCCGGAAATACAAAGTATGATTATTACCTCATGTTAGGTAATCGAAATGTAGATCTGGTCACCACAGTTTTTTGTTACATTGCAATGAAAATGCAACAGAGTAAAGACATGTTCTCTAAATTGCTTTTTTAAAACTAATATTTGATACAGTATAAGCTATTTATGCAAAATGTGTCGTAGTATGTCATCTCCATGTGATGCACGTATTTATCAATTTTATATGCTTTTTATATTTGCTTTTAGTCTTTCAAAGAGCATTCATTGTATGGGTGATTTTGTTTTGTTTATTCTGCATTCATACACAAACAGTTTCGCCCTGATACGGCAACCGCAATGGTTGACTGGGCGTAAAAATAAAAATAAAAGTTACTTACTTACACAAACAGTTTGCCATGCAGTAAAAATTTAATCAAAACCTGCATCCGTCTTGATTGTTTCGCTGCGGTCGAACAGAATGAGAGTGGGATTTGATTTCACAAGCGAGCTTAGACTGCAAGTGTAAACAAGCGAAATATTCCTCAAAGCCGAATCGCAAAAATTGACATGGAGATAAAAAAAAAAACTAACTAACTAAAAACTGAAACTGTTTCCGGGGACCGCCCCTCAGTGTGCATATTACGTCTTTGAAATAAATATCACGCGTCTGTCAGAAACGGTAATTATCTCATTTTATTGGCTTCCCGCGCATCCGTCCTCGCTCTTGCCATTTGTTTATTTAAAAAATAAAACGTCGAAAATGGCATCTGTGATCAAATATGCATAAGACTTGCATGTTGACAGCCCGCAGCATTGTCAAGGCGTGAAGAGGAGGAGAGAGGAAGGGAGACGGTGATGGGAATGGGGTATTGTAGGGGTGACGGGGGGCAGTGCGGAGTAATACATTAGGAAAAACCCTCGCGTGGCTATTTATGTGGAGAGAGAGGGGGGAGGGAGGGAGAGAGAGGGGGGAGGGAGGGAGAGAGAGGGGGGAGGGAGGGAGAGAGAGAGGGGAGGGAAGAGAGAGGGGGGGGAGGGAGAGAGAGAAAGAGAGAGAGATGGCTATTTATGTGGAGAGGGAGGGAGGGAGAGAGAGAGAGAGAGAGATTATGTGGAGAGAGAGCTAGAGAGAGAGAGAGAGATGGCTATTTATGTGGAGAGGGAGTGAGAGAGAGAGAGAGAGGGAGAGAGAGAGAGAGAGAGAGAGAGGAGAGAGAGAGAGAGAGATAGCTATTTATGTGGAGAGAGGGGTAGGGACGTCATTCTGCAGGAATCTGAGGGAGGGAGAGAGAGGGGGGAGGGAGAGAGAGAGAGGGGGGAGGGAGAGAGAAAAAGAGAGAGAGATGGCTATTTATGGAGAGAGGAGGGAGGGAGAGAGAGAGAGATTATGTGGAGAGAGAGAGAGAGCTAGAGAGAGAGTGAGATGGCTATTTATGTGGAGAGGGAGTGAGAGAGAGAGAGAGAGAGAGAGAGAGAGAGAGAGAGAGAGAGATTATGTGGAGAGAGAGAGAGAGAGATGGCTATTTATGTGGAGAAAGGGGAGGGGACGTCATTCTGCAGGAATCTGACGCGAATGTTGAAAAATCAGACAGAAAATTTAAAATAGTTTTCCTCCGGAAGTGAAACAGTGTCGGTTTTTGTGTCACCTTACTTTTTCCTCTCTTTTTTTCTCTTTTTTTTTTTAGCCCGAAGGGGGATTGGGGAGGGGTGGGGGGGGGGAGAGAAGGGGAATTGGAGAGGGGTCCCCGGCCGTAATTTCGTCTCGGTCTTATTTCTCCGGGACTCGGGTTTGTAGGCCTACCCCGACTGCCTGAACCTGGCTAAACTGCTTGTTGATCTTCCGAGCTTGGAGAAAAAGGCGATATTAGAAATGCTGTATTTGTCCACGCTGTGCAAATCCCGCCCTTTCCCGGTGACCGGAAGCCGCGAGAGAGGTCGCAGGGGGTCGCTGCACCGTCAGTTGTGCGCCTGCGCAATTTTCTCCCCGCCTGTATGGCAACAGACAGCATGCAGGTCCAGAATTTCAATTTCTCGGATCGTTATTTTTTTTGGTTTTGTTTGTGTGTGTGTGTGTGTGTGTGTTCTTGTTCTTCGTCTTCTGCAGTTTCCAGTTAGGTTAGACCAGTCCATAGTTTCTGGCCCAAATATCGATGGATCGTGTCCAGCGTGTGTGTGTGTGTGTGTGTGTGTGTGTGTGTGTGTGTGTGTGTGTGTGTGTGTGTGTGTGGTGTGTGTGTGTGTGTGTGTGTTTGTGTGTGTGCATGTATGTGTATGGCGTGCGTGTCGTGCGCGTGTGTGTGTATGTGTGGCGTGCGTGCGTGCGTGTGGTGTGTGCGCGTTTGTGTGTGTGTGTGTGTTTGCGTGCGTGCGTGCGTTCGTACCTGCGTGCTTGCGTGTGTCCATCGTCAGTGCGTGTGTGTGTGTGTGCGTGGGCATGTGTGTATATGCGCGCGTGCGTTAGCACGCGCGCGCGCCTGCGTGTGTGTGTGTGTGTGTGTGCGTGTGTGTGTTTGCGCGCGCGCGTATTAAAGGCAGGTTCTCAGATTCAGTCAATTAGTTTGAGCGAAAAAATAGCTGGCGAGCGAGAAGGGAGTATATTATATGGGGAAATAGTATGTGGTCGTCGTTAACACTACCAAAGCCATCATCATACCATCGTTATCATCGTCATCGTTATCATTAGCAGTTGTATTACCTATTGTTGCTGTTGTTGTTACTGTAACCTGGTATCAATTATTATCATACTTGCGATTGTTATTTCTAATTTCCGCGCTGTTCTCCATTTCAGTAACAACAGATAGTACTAATTAACTCCCTAGAAAGTGATAGTTTCGGGTTTTCTATCGATAGCTGAAGCACGACACTGGGTCTGTAAATGTATGCCTTTTTTACGGACAATGCACATAAAATACGATCCGCCACCCCCACCCCCCACCCCCACACAACCCCCCACCACCCCCACCCCCTTCCGCCCCACAACCCCCTTCCACCCCCCACCCCAAAAAGCTTCGCTTTCGTTCACTAATGACGAACACGTGTAGCGCGCGCATAAATCACGTGGTGGGCATATCGAAAACGAAAAGCCGAACACGAATTGTGTTCCACCGGAAGCTGCTGGACGAGGTCGTTCCGATGATATGTAAACCTGCGGCCATCTTTTTACAAGGAGATAGGATGCTGACTGCTGAATTGGCAGATGACCGAGGATGCACCTTTAGTGGAGTTGATGTACCTTCCATTTACTCGCAGGCCAGGTGCGAGTTGCCGTAGGCGATTCAGGTCTTTGTTGTGGTGTTTGTGTGACGTCTTTCGGCTGCTAATTAGCTCCCTTGTGTGGTGAATCGCCAGGTTTTTACAAGGGGGGCAGGATGCTGATTGGTGAATCGTGCCCTTGATCTAAGTCAGTCTGCAGACCGCAGAATGGCGGTGAGCGGTGCGTATATAATTATGTATGTGTTCATGTGTGTGCTGGAAAACAGCTGCACACGCAAATCGCGATTGAATCGTCACGTGGATATACCGTAAAGAAGGGCACTTAACTTCTTCTTCTTCTTCTTCTTCTTCTTCTTCTTCTTCTTCTTCTTCTCGTCCTCGTCCTCGTCCTCGTCGTTATCCTCCTCCTCCTCCTCCGCCTCCTCTTCGTCCTCCTCCTTCTTCTTCTTCTTCTCGTCCTCGTCGTTATCCTCCTCCTCCTCCTCCGCCTCCTCTTCGTCCTCTTCCTTCTTCTTCTTCTTCTCGTCCTCGTCGTTATCCTCCTCCTCCTCCTCCGCCTCCTCTTCGTCCTCTTCCTTCTTCTTCTTCTTCTGTCCTCGTCGTTATCCTCCTCCTCCTCCTCCGCCTCCTCTTCGTCCTCTTCCTTCTTCTTCTTCTTCTCGTCCTCGTCGTTATCCTCCTCCTCCTCCTCCGCCTCCTCTTCGTCCTCTTCCTTCTTCTTCTTCTTCGTCCGTGTTATCCTCCTCCTCCTCCTCCGCCTCCTCTTCGTCCTCTTCCTTCTTCTTTCTTCGTCCTCGTCGTTATCCTCCTCCTCCTCCTCCGCCTCCTCTTCGTCCTCTTCCTTCTTCTTCTTCTTCTCGTCCTCGTCGTTATCCTCCTCCTCCTCCTCCGCCTCCTCTTCGTCCTCTTCCTTCTTCTTCTTCTTCTCGTCCTCGTCGTTATCCTCCTCCTCCTCCTCCGCCTCCTCTTCGTCCTCTTCCTTCTTCTTCTTCTTCCTCGTCCTCGTCGTTATCCTCCTCCTCCTCCTCCGCCTCCTCTTCGTCCTCTTCCTTCTTCTTCTTCTTCTCGTCCTCGTCGTTATCCTCCTCCTCCTCCTCCGCCTCCTCTTCGTCCTCTTCCTTCTTCTTTTCTTCTCGTCCTCGTCGTTATCCTCCTCCTCCTCCTCCGCCTCCTCTTCGTCCTCTTCCTTCTTCTTCTTCTTCTCGTCCTCGTCGTTATCCTCCTCCTCCTCCTCCGCCTCCTCTTCGTCCTCTTCCTTCTTCTTCTTCTTCTCGTTCCTGTCGTTAATCCTCCTCCTCCTCCTCCGCCTCCTCTTCGTCCTCTTCCTTCTTCTTCTTCTTCTCGTCCTCGTCGTTATCCTCCTCCTCCTCCTCCGCCTCCTCTTCGTCCTCTTCCTCTTCTTCTTCTTCTCGTCCTCGTCGTTATCCTCCTCCTCCTCCTCCCCTCCTCTTCGTCCTCTTCTTCTTCTTCTTCTTCTCGTCCTCGTCGTTATCCTCCTCCTCCTCCTCCGCCTCCTCTTCGTCCTCTTCCTTCTTCTTCTTCTTCGTTTTGTTTGTTGCTGTTCGTTTGTGTGCTTGCTTGCTTGCTTGCTTGCATTTTGGTTTTGTTTGTTTGTTTGTTTGTTTGTTTGTTTATTGTCCCTAATTCCGCCATACTGTGTATTTTTTAAACCTCTCTGTTTGTGACACCGTTTTTATTCATTTTTCATCATCCAGTTATTTCTCCTACTTGTCCTCAGCAATGTGCACTTCCGTAATGAAACTGACAGACACAAATACCAAATATCTGACCCGCCTTTAAATTTCCTTTCTCTCAACTGATCCGTCATAAATTTTGTCGAGCTGATGACAGGGGTGTAACCCGACGATAAACGAAAACACGAATTCCCGACGTCAAAGCCAAGATGCAATAAAGCCCCGAACATAAAGAGGGGAGGAAAAAACTATTAGGCAGAAAATGCAATTTGAGCGGCTCGCGGTCTAAACGAGTGATCATTTCCATACTATTTAAATATCTAGCAAAGCGAGTGACGTATTGGGTGGTTCGTTTCGCAAAGCGCTATTTCCGAGGAAAAATGACCTTCGCGAGCAATAAGAACGCCGTAAAGCGTTATAAGGGCGGCTGCATATGAGATCTAATAATGATTCTTCACGACCGAATCTGAGAGGCAATGGCTGATAGGATTCATCACACGGTGAGATAAACTAACAATTACTGGCGGTAACCTGCTAATAAATTATTTCCGTGGTCTCCTCAGTAAACAGTTTTAAAAAGGTTTTTTTTAACTGTTGTTTGTTTGTTCCTTCTTGTGTGTTTGTTTCTGTCAAATGCCTGGTCTGCACTTTGGATGCTGATGGATAGTAGATTGGTTGATTGGGTTGGTCGGTCGGGATCGTTTCGTAATATATAGCCTCGATGCGGTTTTGGCAAATGCTATTGCCAATCGTATTGACTTAAAGGACCACATAGATTTTGCTGGCATTCTTTGCAAAGGTCCCTTTTATGCTACCCATCCTTTGCCAAATCGTTTTAGTTCATTCAAGACTGTGCCCCAAAGGCAGTAAATAGTTGTTGTTTTTTATACCAGAGTCAAGGGGTGTGTGTGTGTGTGTCTGTGTGTGTCTGTGTGTGTGAAGGCACATTGTTTTTGTATTTTTGTATTTGAGCGGTTTTCAGCTCCATGTTATTACAGATATATTGAATCGTTGATGTCTTATTATAAAATGTGTTGAATGTTTTATGTGAATGACGAGCCAGAAGGGAAATTTCTCTACACAGAGACAATAAACTTGTATTGTTGTATTGTGTTGTAAGGTCGTTTTGGTTATTGACTTTACAAAAGAGTATAAAATTAAAAGAGGGTAAACGGTGCAAACATTTACAACAGTTCGTAGTTCAACGATCTGTAATTTTTGTTTTAACCTGAGTATGAAATGTACATGCCTAGGGCTCATTTGAGAAAGACCCCACTTTTTATTGTTATTGTTATCATTATTTACTAATCAATTACATTTCACTGCGAGGACCTAGGTAGAATGGAATGGCAGGTAGCGCTCTTCGTTCTGCCCACTCTTTTTTCCTCGCGCTATTTACACCGGGTATACTAGCTAAGCTTTCTAACTGGCCAGTTGCATGGGGTCCCAGTCCCCGAGTTATTGTTATCCGCTACCATTGTTTTCTTCGAACGAAGCGAAGGGTCCGGCCTCATTTTCCTGGAAATACGGTACGTTTAATTGACGTACGTGAAGGACCCATTAGTTCCTTGGGGATTTCCTTGGATTTCATCTATCAAATCAAACCATGTCATCAATTCAGATGCGTTTAAATTGCGGATGTAATGCAAGTCTGAGACGTTTCTTCATCGTGCGAGTGGCCCGTCGTCCGTCGCAAACGTCTTGGCGTGAATCTTGCGAGGAAAGGCATGTGTGCCATCTTGATAACCAATGGCCATCGTGAGCAACACACCACTGTCGACTTCGAACAGAGAACGGATGTGTGAATGAGCAATGGAGACAAGCTTTGGGTCTTTAGCTACACACACACACACACACACACACGCACGCACGCACGCACGCACGCACGCACGCACGCACGCGCACGCCCCACGCACACACACACTACACACACACGCACGCACGCACATACACGCACAGAGAGAGAAACAGACAGAGTCAGACTGACAGACAGAGACAGACAAACAAAGACAGACAGAGACGCAGAGAGAGAGAGGGGGAGCTTTCCAACAGATTAGTCATGAAAGAAGGTGACGTTGAGATTTTACAGTCCTGTAGTGATATCCGAGTAGTCGCCAGTACAGATGCCAGTGAAGTTGGACATGAAGTGCACCGTGTGTGCAAGTGAAGGTAAAAACTGCCTGCTTAGAATGGATACTTACCATGACAGCACTATCAGCGTACTGTTGCCGTCGAGCAGCGAGAGAGTAATTATGACTGCCAGCTTAACCCAGTCAGACTGCAAAACTGTGAAACAAGAATGACTGCTAGCGTTCTAAAACAAGATCCCTCCTAAACACATAAAAGGTTCAAAGGAACGCTATTTATTAGGACAAAACACACAACCTGCAAATTTTCGGGGTAATCCCCTTACAAACCCACTCTAAAACAGTTAAACGGTGAAAAACGAAACATCAGATGGAAAGCTAATCCATTTATCTTTTTGCGGTATAAAATTCAAAAAAGATAAATGGATTAGCTCTCCATCTAATTTTTCTAACGTTCTCCACCGCTTAACTTCTGTTTAAGTGTCGTTTTGTAGCTTGATAAAGGGGATTACCCCGAAAATTTGCAGCTTGTGTGTTTTGTCTTAATAAATAGCGTTCTTTTGAACCTTTTATGTGTTTCGATCGTCAGACTACTACAGACCCCATTGCAGCGGCATCAACCTCTTAGTATTTTGCAAACAAGAGCATTGCAACTATAGATGTGCTATGTTTTATTAACTTCAACGAAAACAAGAATGCAAGAGAATGAAATCTCCACCGATGCTCTGCAAGTCTAAGAAGGATTTGCTTGTTTGTTTGTTTG
This sequence comes from Alviniconcha marisindica, assembly GCA_018857735.1. Classification (NCBI taxonomy): domain Eukaryota; kingdom Metazoa; phylum Mollusca; class Gastropoda; family Provannidae; genus Alviniconcha; species Alviniconcha marisindica. Next base: position 185,486 of record JABMCL010002109.1, on the reverse strand, counting down.
TTTTAATGTTTGTTTGCTTGCTTTGTTTAGTTTGGTTTAGCAGTCTTTTCCCCTTGGTATCTAATTCCAACAGAGAAGTACGTTGAGGAATCATACCTTCTTCTTTTTTTATTACAGGTACTGAATCTGGTTAATATATCTGCTATCCCGACGGCGTATAAAAGAAGTGTAGTTCCAATGAGTAGCTGCCTAGAGAAAAGTATGTCACAATGTTAGTATTGATTTATGAGCGATTTGGCCTTGTTTCTTTTTTCTTTTTTTTTCTTTTTTTCTTCTTTTTTCTTTTTTCTTTTTAACACGACGTGCTTTATGGTCTTAAACGACGTTATCGCGTGACCTCTCTCTCTCTCTCCTCTCTCTCTCTCTCTCTCTCTCTCTCTCTCTCTCTCTCTCTCTCTTCTCTCTCTCTCTCCCCCCCCTCCTCTCTCTCTCTCTCTCCTCTCTCTCTCTCCCCCCCCTCTCTCTCTCTCTTTTCTCTCTCTCTCTCTCCCCCCCTCTCTCTCTTCCTCTCTCTCTCTCTCCATCTCTCTCTCTCTCTCTCTCCTCTCTCTCTCTCTCTCTCTCTCCTCTCCCCTCTCGTTCTCTCTCTCTCTCTCTCTCTCTCTCTCTCCTGCTCTCCCCCCTTCTCTCTCTCTCTCTCTCTCTCCTTCTTCACCTACACGCTGTAGCCCTTCTCCTCTCTTATTTTCCCATAAGGCATTGTAAGTGGGTCATTACGGTTCATCAATCCGTAATTTGGCGTTGCAAGAAGCACTATAGCGAGCACAGGCAAAGCGAAAAGAAATGGCATCAATGACAGAAATAAGGAAGATTTTCCACGGTTAATTTGTGTTAGGTACACACGCGATTATGTTGTTGTTGCGGCGGCGGCTGCTGCTGCTGCTGCTGCTGCTGCTGCTACTACTACTACTACTACTACTACTACTACTACTACTACTACCACAACCACCACTACCACCACCCCACCACCACCACTACTTCTACTGTTGTTGTTGTTGTTGTTGTTGTTGTTGTTGTTGTCGTCGCGCTGTTGATATTGTTGCGCGGATCACAAATGTTAAAGAAGATTAATTTTCGAATTTCAAATAATGAATAGTTTCGGCGTATTTAGATGTTAAGTAAGTACATTTTCTTCTCTTTTTTTTACCTCTTGCTTTTGGGCTCTAGTTGAAAATTTATAGTTTGTCCGGCCATGGCAAAATCAATTTAACGTTGGGGTTTTGCTGAAGTATACATAAGCGAATCTGCCAAACGTTTCAATACGATAGCAGTGTCTAAAACACGCATCTGAAAACGTGGCTGAACATTAAGTTGCTGACAAAAACAAAACACTTAACAATTTAACAGGACAGTTATTTGCGGCCCAGGAATAGTGCTGCAACCGGCCGATTCTGGTGTTTGCAAGGATATTGTGCAATATATTTGATATTGATAACAAATATTCGTCTCAATACCTTTTTTTCGCCAAGCATGATGCTATTCGTGAAATGGTTAAAATACTGCGACGTATGTTCGGAAAAGAACAAGTAAAGCTGAAAGGTTTTATATACGAATGACCACAAAAGAATAAAATTACTTTCGAAGACTTCTAAGGCAAAACAACACGTAAGGAACACTGCGGTTACACGGCCAGACAAGTCAGTGACTATTGTGTTGTCGTTGTTGTTGTTGTTGTTGTTGTCACCTCGAACGTATAGATTTCCGAGTCAGCATGCAGGCCACTGCCAGACTGTGGATTTGATAAACAAAAAGAGTCAAGAGTGAATACCGAAATCGACGCAGGCTTTTGTTGGAGATTGCTTTTTCACACGCTCGTCCGCTCAGCGCATATTCCATCACAAAATGCTTGTTCACACGCTCGTCCGCTCAGCGCATATTCCATCACAAAATGCTTGTTCACACGCTCGTCCGCTCAACGCATATTCCATCACAAAATGCTTTTTCACACGCTCGTCCGCTCAACGCATATTCCATCACAAAAGAAGATTTACAAAGGGACATTTACCCACAGGTTACACAACCCGATTTCCATAACGGTTTGAAAACGTAGCTCAAAAAATGTAATGGCCAACAACAAGAACAAAAATTCATGACAGAATTGACGTCGAGAGATGTGTTCGAACCCAACAGCTAAAAGACAAACAGACTCGATTCTGATCACCGTCTGGTCGCAGTTTCAAATTGAAAGGTTTGTCAGAAAACTGCTGTCAGCGAAAAGGCCCAACAATGGCGCTTCGCAAACTTCCGGCGAACCTGGATTTTGTGAGCACGCGCGTGGTGTTTGCTTTGGCGGAATGACATTGCAGGCAGTCCCGAAAGGAGAGGAATTGATAATTGGTGATTTTTTTCTCACCACTTTCGTGTAGTGTTTATTAGTTTTTGCGTATTCACGTTTTTTGTTTGTTTGTTGTTGGTTTGGTTTGACTGTTTTTGTTTTGTTGTTGTGTCCTTTACGTGTTGTTTTGATGGGGTTGGTTTTATTTTTTTATTTTTATATATTTGGGGGATGCTTGTGTGTGTGCGTGCGTGAGTGTGTGTGTGTGTGTGTGTGTGTGTGTGTGTGTGTGTGTGTGTGTGTTGTGTGTGTGTGTGTGTGTTGTTTGTTAGTTTTGCTTGTGATATGAAGATCGCCCAGAGGTGACCCTGTGCGGTTGATGAGTCGTTAAAATCCAAGAACTAACTGACTCGTGATAGGAATCATTTCTTTACAACTCAAGCAAAACATAATCCATATCAACACAAAGTGTATTGGAGATTTTGTCAAACATTATAAATGTTTCGGTGATATTAATGTTTTGTTGTTTTCTTGTTTCTTACTTTTCTTTTCTTTGTGTGTGTGTGGGGGGGGGGGGGGGGTACGTGTGTGTGTGTGTGTGCGTGCGTGTGTGTGTGTGCGTGTGCGTGTGCGTGTGTGCTACTCGAAAAGTCTGATTATAGTCAGGAGTATGCATGTAATGTAATGTGAAAGACTGTAAAGTGTCTGCAACCTACGTAAGCCCGAAGAGCGTAAAACAAAATAACGGGGTCGACTAAAGTGTACCAAGAACACAGAAGCCCTGCAAGTTATATACACAAATACAACACAGCACTTTATTCAACGTCTTTGTCATCACATCCAACAAACATAACGGAATGAGTGAATCCATGATGAGCAAGAGTGAAATTATCATCCTAGTAAAAAATAGTCGTAGGTAAGTAAACATGGTGCTTAACATCCACAGAAACCATAAGGCTTATTAGGGACGGGAAACAATCATCCTAGTAAAAAATAGTCGTCAGCTGTGCTGAAGTGTGTAGCGACTCTCACAGCCAACGACTTTGTGTACCTTTCGTGGGAGCGGGCCACATTTATGTAATTGATATCAGGGCCATATCATTGGCGGGAGCTGCCACAAGTATCATTTTTGTCCCGACAAAAAAATTGTTGCGACAAACACGTGTTTGTCGCGACAAAACACGTCTTTTGTCACGACAAAAGTATGCTTGTGGCGACAAGGGTTTTGTCGCGGCAAAATTATGTTTGTCGCGACAGAATACACGTGTTTGTCACGACATAACGTCTTTTGTCGCGACAAAAGTATGCTTGTCGCGACAAAACTTTCGTCGCGACAAACATACTTTTGTTGTGACAAAAGACGTGTTTTTTCGTGATAAACACCTGTTTGTCGCGACAAAAATGATACTTGTGGTAGCTCCCGCCAATGATAAGGCCATACTAATGTAAGCATATAAGTAATCTTGCTTGTTGCACGGCCAAACTGTTCTGTTGTTAACGTATTGTTATATATGAAGATTTTTTTTTTAAACCAAATTATCATCCTGTGACTGTTATCCGCTCTTCCAGCGATCTTCCATGATTTTCACAGTCACACAAGATTCAAGAGTCAAGATTACTTTATTATCTCATCACGGGTCTTCACCACGATGACAGTAACAATATACTTAATTCATCCCAGCGGGAAATTAAAGCTGTTGTTCGATCTCATACATTAACGCACTACTAAGAACTGAATTTCACTTATCTCAAGGATTCAGTTACTGAGATGGTACAATGTCTTGATGACAAAGGCTTTAATTGATACAGGGCACTCTGTCATGGCTCAACAGCTGACAGTATCTGCTGCTGTCAGATACAGGCTGTACTGTAAAATCTCTGGGAGACGTGGTTTGCTTTTCTGCTACGCGTTCAGTTTATCCGAAGAGGAATGGCTGTGGTGAATAATGCAGAATCCAGTTTTAAAGTCTGTTTGTTTCCAAGCGCACCGGATGTGATCATAATGTTTGAAAACAGTTTGTTTGATGCTGACTTTGATGATTACCTTTGACGATGGAGCTTGTACCCCGAGTCTGCGCGGGCGAGCTCACGCACGCGGGCGGGCGCGCACGCACGCACGCACGCACGCACGCACGCACGCACGCACGCACGCACACACACACACACACACACACACACACACACACACACACACACACACAAGTATACACATGAACGTACACACGCACGCACACACAGTCACACAAACACACACACACACACACACACGCACACACACACACACGTACACACGCACGCACACACACACGTACACACGCACGCACGCACACTGACACACACACACGCACAAACACACACACGTACACATGCACGCACACACAGACACACACACACACACACGCACACACACACACACACACGCACACACAGGTACACAGGCATGCACGTACACACGCACGCACACACACAGTCACACACACAAACACACACACACACACAAACACACACACTCACGCATGCACATACACGCACGCAAATACACACGTACACACACGCGCCCGCGTGCACTGAAACAAAGAGTACAGAAAACAAACTTATCCACCTAACCTTTCTGTTCATTCTGTGTACCCGGATCCGGTTCTGATCAAGAGACAGCCATTTTGTCCCTCGCGCTCAGCAGTGCCGGCTAACTTCTGGAAATCAAAATGTTTACAGTACCCAAAGGCAGGTATCGCCTGCCAGACCTACCATTTTTGATATCTGTTGATAACTGAGCGTGGCTTGTTTGATTGTATGCCCCACCATCCAAAGCTTGTGGATTTTCTTTTGAGGTTCAGCGCATGACTTCTAGAATCTGCCATCCGTCTGCCTATAGTTCATCCGGGTACCTCTGAAGACCGGACGCAGCTGTTTCCACCTGTCTTGTTTTCCTTCCTCCCTTCCTCCCTCCCTGCCTCTCCCTCCCATCCTTCGCTCCGGCGGTAAGGTGCTGAGGACGCAGAAATTAAAGTCCCCTCTGTGCATATCCCAGAACCGTTAAAGAGTCTCGGTTTGTTCTGCGGTTTGTACTCAACCTACAGTGACTCAGAATGTAGCTTTGCTGCTCAACCTGGAGTAGTTCACTGAAGAGTGCAGTTTTGCTGTTAAAGGTTCTCAGTTTGTACTGAATCTGGCGTAGCCCAGAATGTGGTTTTGCTGTTAAAGATTCTCTCTCTCTCTCTCTCTCTCTCTCTCTCTCTCTCTCTCTTCTCTCTCTCTCTCTCTCTCTCTCTCTCTCTCTCTCTCTCTCTCTCTCTCTCTCTCTCTCACGCACACACACACACACACACACACACACACACACACACACACACACACACACACACAAAGAGTGTTAGAACAATGTCAGTTCCATTACATCTGCCAGTGAAACCTATTGGTTTGGTCCGGAAAACAACACAGTCGCTTCCTACGCTGATAGAAATGTCCTAACGTAATTAACTGCACTTCAAACGAAGCCTGACTCGGCACAGCTTCACACACACACACACACACACACACACACACACACACACACACACACACACACACACACACACACACACACACACACACACACACACACAACCACCAACACACACACACACACACACACACACACAACACACACACACTATAGTGGCCTACCCGGAAAACTAACAATCACAAAATCTCTTCTCAATTCATCAAGGCCGCAATTTAAGTACTATTGTGATTTATTCCAACAAGCACGTGCAATCGTAGAACGTATGCACATCCGGCCATCCCACGAGGCACCAGCAGCACTGTAGTTTAAAGAAAATTCATTACTGGGTGTAAGCAACGTAAAACCGACAAATTTGCCTGGATGCAGAGCGTTGTTTACGGAAACAGACAGCAGTTTCAACAGAGGGCGTTGTTTCTGGAGAAGAAAGAAAATAACTATGTCGCGATTCCCTACAGTGTTAGGATAGTAATTATATCTCTTGTCTGCGATACTGCGCATGCATTCGGTCTCGCTGTGAGCTCAGAATGAGTTTGGCGGATTACTTTGCCTGCCTGGCTTTGTAAATAATGGTAAGATGGTGTTGTTCGGGTTATAGCCTCGGATAATTGGGCGGTGGGGGGAGAGGGAGTTCTTGGAGGCACGTTTAACAAACATGAGATTTGCATTAACATAACGAGGAGATGTTCATCTGTCTCGTTTCTCTCACCGACCTGCAAGTATTGCTCCAGCTTCCGTGGTTTCAGTGTTTGGTCTGCGGGATTGAACACGTTTACTCTTGAACCTTGGTTAACGCCCAGGCAATACAACATGTGTCTTACGTCAGGATTATTTCCGAGTTACAAAAAAACGTTACAAAAGGTACTACGGAGTTTTACACGTTGAAGGTAGTAGGTAGGTAACTTGATGAGTGTTTTGTTGTTGTTGTTGTTGTTGTTGTTGTTGTTGTTGTTGTTTTTTACGCCCAGTCAACCAGGACGGTTATATCAGAGCGTAAAACGCCGCAGTACCTTTGGTAATCATTATACCCAGTGACGTATTGTAGAAAATAAAGTTAATGTCTGTCGTGAAATAGAAAGAGGTTCACTCTCTTCAACTCTGGCGTGTGGTTTTGTTTCTTTGTTTGTTTGTTGTTGGGTTGTTTTTTTATTATTGTTTTGTTTTGTGTGTCTGTGTGTGGGTTGTTGCATTTTTGTTGGGGGTGGGGGGTGGGGGTGGAGGGGGATATGTTGTTTTTGTTCATGTATGTGTTTTGTTGTTGTTGATTGCTGTTTTTATTGTTGTTGTTGTTGTTGTTTGGTGTGTGTGATGTGTGTGTGTGTGTGTGTGTGTGTGTGTGTGTGTGTGTGTGTGTGTGTTGTAAGTGTGTGTTTGTTTGTTTGCCTGTTTTCTCTCCTGCCGATGCTCTGACACCAAAATGTGGATGAACGATGCTCTGTAAACCTTAAGGTTCCAGAAAATGTACAGAATATTTAATAATTATTCTTGAGCTGCTATAGCTTAGCCGTGGCAGAGGAACCCCGTTCTATTTCTGTCCCTCCACCACCACCACCCTCCAAAAATAACGTCCCCCCCCCCCCCAACCACCGCCACCCTCCCCCGCCCCTATCTGTACCAAACTGTTCGACGTGTCAGGTGTGTGAGTGTGTGAGAGCCTTTGCGAAAACATTGAACAAAGAGAAGCTTGCTGGCTGTTCGCGTAAAGCATTAGGGTGTAACCGACCTATTGTTGGCATTTTTCCGCAACTCATATACATGTCTTGTAACAGCCGTCCATCAATCACTACACTGTTTCTTGTCAGCTGCAGTTGTGATCCAGGTATTGGTCTTCGTCTTCTTCTTCTTCTTTTCTTTTGTTGTCTTGTTGTTGTTGTTGTTGTTGTTGTTGTTGTTGTTGTTGTTGTTGTTGTTGTTGTTGTTCTTCTTCTTCTTCTTCTTCTTCTTCTTCTTCTTCTTCTTCTTCTTCTTCTTCTTCTTCTTCTTCGTTTTGTTGTTGTTTGTTGTTGTTGTTGTTGTTGTTGTTGTTGTTGTTGTTGTTTGCTTGTTCTTTTCTTCTTCTTCTTCTTCTTCTTCTTCTTCTTCTTCTTCTTCTTCTTCTTCTTCTTCTTCTTCTTCTTCTTCTTCTTCTTCTTCTTCTTCTTCTTTTGTTGTCTTGTTGTTGTTGTTGTTGTTGTTGTTCTTCTTCTTCTTCTTCTTCTTCTTCTTCTTCTTCTTCTTCTTCTTCTTCTTCTTTTTGGCTTTGTTTTCTTCGTCGTCGTCGTCGTCGTCGTTGTCATCTTTGCTGAGATATAAACTACGAGGTTGAATGGCGTTATGAACTACCTGCTTAGGTGCTTGGGCTTCTTTCTTTGCTTCTCTCTCTCTCTCTCTCTCTCTCTCTCTCTCTCTCTCTCTCTCTCTCTCTCTCTCTCTCTCTCTCTCTCTCTTCTTCCAGGCCTTCTACTTCCGGTATTTGTTTTTGCTGTTGAACCACTCCATCCCCTTTTCGGTAGCCTAAATTCGTCTGTGTATAGCTTTCTTCTCTGGTATGATGGACCTCTCCTTTCTGTGCCCCTGCTGTCACTAGAATTCATTGCCTTGCACTAAAGGGGATTTCACATCAAAGGGAGTTTTCTGGAGGCTTTGGGAGTGAGACGGGGTTCTCTGGAGTGTAGTGCGGTTATGTGAAATGGTTTGTGCTATTACTGTAATTCTTTGCACGTCCACGTCCAAAATTGGTTGACGTTTTTGACCTAAACGTTTATATTTATTACTGGAGCTTGCGAGACGATTTACGTGTCTATCGTTCCTTCAGATTTGATGCCAGTATGTACATTTTTAACATTTATTATTTCAGATTTCACCTTTGACTTTATTTGTAGATATTCTCTCTCTCTCTCTCTCTCTCTCTCTCTCTCTCTCTCTCTCTCTCTCTCTCTCTCTCTCCTCTCTCTGAATTTGATTCATGACTTTGGTTTTGCTAAATGCGTAATACGCCTGATTGTATTATGAACTTAATCATGTTCATCATCATTCACCCACAATATTGTTATGGTCAGTCTATTGATTATACAATAAACCATCCATCCTCCATCTCTCTCTCTCTCTCTCTCTCTCTCTCTCTCTCTCTCTCTCTCTCTCTCTCTCTCTCTCTCTCTCTCTCTCTCTCTCTCTCTCGGTCTTGTAACCACCATGTGCAAAAAGAGTGTCAGCGCTCGTAAACTGCCCACGAAACGGCTCATCCAAAGTTCGGTTAGAAACAACTAGCTGCATGTAATAACGTACTAATAAAACATTTTGAGACATTTTGAGACCAGTAGCAAATTTTCCCTTTTTCTGTGGTAATTTTTCTGTAAGGGTTACTAACGGGTTCGCCAGCAACTCGCTCCCAGTGCAATTCGCTTACTCGTGGTCTAATTGGCTTAGTGTGTGTGTGTGTGTGGTGTGTGTGTGGTGTGTGTGTGTGTGTGTGTGTGTGAGTTTTGATTTAAGTGCGCGCGCGCGCGTGTGTGTGTGTGTGTGTGTGTGTGTGTGTGTGTTTTGTTGTGTGTGTGTGTGTGTGTGTGTGTGTGTGTGTGTGTGTGTGGTGTGTTGTCCGAACTGGACTCTTGCACCTCCCGGATCAGTGGGTGTTATAACCGCCAGGATCTGTAGGTGTTATAACCGTCAGGATCAGTGGGTGTTATAACCGCCCGCATCTGTAGGTATAACCGTCAGGATCAGTGGGTGTTATAACCGTCGGGATCAGTGGGTGTTATAACCGTCAGGATCAGTGGGTGTTGTAACCGTCAGGATCTTTGGGTGTTATAACCGCCAGGATCAGTGGGTGTTATAACCGCCAGCATCTGTAGGTGTTATAACCGTCGGGATCAGTGGGTGTTATAACCGTCAGGATCATTGGGTGTTATAACCGCCAGGATCAGTGGGTGTTATAACCGCCAGCATCTGTAGGTGTTATAACCGCCAGCATCAGTGGGTGTCATAACCGCCAGCATCAGTGGGTGTTATAACCGTCAGGATCAGTGGGTGTTATAACCGCCAGCATCAGTGGGTGTTATAACCGTCAGGATCAATGGGTGTTACAACCGCCAGGACCAGAGGTTGTTATAACCGCCTGGATCAATGGGTTTTGTAACCGTAACCGATCATTCGGTGTTATAAGCTGTTGCTCCCTTCCGCGGTTGGGGTGGGGAGGAGGGGGGGGGGGCAGACATTCAGAGACAGAGACAGACCGAAGAGAAGAAAACATTCAGGGGGTAGACATATAGAGAGACAGAGACAGACTGACAAAGACAGACAGACAGACAGAGGGGCCTACAGATTACGCGTTCAGTGTCTAGTGTCTCCGAGAACGGACCCTCTTTGTGGGGAAATGGTAAAAAAATGTCAAATTTCCATTCGCTCGTCGTTGCTTTTGTGGAAAAACATTTAAGTTCAGCGCTTTCGTTGCTTGCAAGGGAGCCAGAACAGGCAATGAATTTCACATGAAACCTTTAAAAGAACATTAAGCGTAATGTGAACTGATGCCTGAGCCCTTTTCGTTGAGCGCGGAGTGACTAATCGTGTAAAGTACGTCCGCCAACATGATTCGAATATCCGTCATCTTTTCTTTTTTTTCCCCTACGGCATTGTGGTTAAAGGGGCATTTGCGGTATTTCCATGTAACACAGTAATTTGAAATATAATCGAGAGAAAAGAGGATAGAGAGAGAGAGAGCAGTTTAATTTCTGCGGTTGATCGTCTGAGTTAAAGAGAGAGAGAGAGATAAGATAAGATAATACTTTATTACACAAGGGTAAAGATTTAAGCACGATTCGGCTTTTTTGCAAATCTGTCCCTCATGACAAACACAGCACACAGAGAGAGACAGACAGACAGACAGACAAAGAGAGAGAGGCTGAGAGGCAGAGAGAGCCTGAAAAGCAGAGACAGACAGACAGACAGACAGATAGACAGACAGACAAAGAGAGAGAGCCTGAGAAGCAGAGAGAGAGACAGACAGACAGACAGACAGACAGACAAAGAGAGAGAGAGAGAGATAGACAGGCAGAGAGAGAAACAGGCAGAGAGAGAGAGAGAGAGAAGGGGGGGAGAGAGACAGACAGACAGACAGACAAAGAGAGAGAGAGGCTGAGAGGCACAGAGAGAGCCTGAGAGGCACAGAAGAGAGAGACGCTTTTATCTTGTAAAAATAAAATAAAATAAATAGTGACACAGAAACAAACCTATTTTACATAACCGATGCGAAAAATTAAATAACCAATACAGAAAACAAGCTTCTTTTACATACTCGAGGCAAAAGAGATTTCGGCGTAGCTGTGTAACTGCATTGAAAATCCTTTGGATCTTAAACGGATGTCCTATGCGGGAAGTTTTGGTGTTTTCTTTTTTGCGGAAGACTTCTGGCGGTGCATGTACATCTACCTTGAAAATTCCTTGAGGCCGGAAATGAGTGTCTTGCGCCGGACCTGTGGTGCTTTCCCTTCTGCGGAAGACGTTTGTGGTGCTCGTCGGTCTACCCGAAAAGTCCCTGAGGTCTGGGGCGGATGTCTTACATAGGGCTGACTTTCTGATGTATTCCCTCTTAGGAAAGACTTTTTGTGGTGTGCGTAGATCCACCTCCAAATGTTCTAATGGGTGTCTTGCGCTAGGCTTTCTCTTGTCTCCTCTTTGAGTGGGACTTTTTGTGGGACAGTACTACCATGAAAACTAACTCTCTCCCTGTCTGTCTCTGTCTGTCTGTCTGCTCTCTGTCTGTCTCTGTCTGTCTCTCTCTCTCTGTCTGTCTGTCTCTCTCTCTCTCTCTCTCTCTCTCTCTCTCTCTCTCTCTCTCTCTCTCTCTCTCTCTCTCTCTCTCTCTCTTTACTCTCTCTCTCTCTCTCTCCCCCCTTGTATCTCTCTCTCTCTCTCTCTCTCTCTCTCTCTCTCTCTCTCTCTCTCTCTCCTCTCTCTCTCTCTCTCTCTCTCCCTCTCGTCTCTCTCTCTCTCTCTCTCTCTCTCTCTCTCTCTCTCTCTCTCTCTCTCTCTCTCTCCTCTCTCTCTCTCTCTCTCTCTTCTCTCCTCCTTGTTCTCTCTCTCTCTCTCTCTCTCTCTCTCTCTCTCTCTCTCTCTCTCTCTCTCTCTCTCTCTCTCTTTATCTCTCTCTCTCTCCCTCTCTCTCTCTCTCTCTCTCTCTCTTGTTCTCTCTCTCTCTCTCTCTCTCTTCCTCTCTCTCTCTCTCTCTCTCTCTCTCTCTCTCTCTCTCTCTCTCTCTCTCTCTCTCTCTCTCTCTCTCTCACTCTTCTACTCCTTCACTCTCTCTCTCTCGTCTTTTGTGAACTGCATTGCAACTATAGGAAGTGCTATGTTTTATTAACTTCAACGAAAACAAGAATGCAAGAGAATGAAATCTCCACCGATGCTCTGCAAGTCTAAGTACTGTTTTGTTTGTTTGTTGTTTTAGTGTTTGTTTGCTTTGTTTGGTTTAGTAGTCTGTTTGTTTGTTTGCTTGGTTTGGTTTAGTAGTCTTTTCCCGTTGGTATCTAATTCCAACAGAGAAGTACGTTGAGGAGTCATACTTTTCTTTTTATTACAGCTACTGAATCTGGTTAATGTATCTGCTATCCCGACGGCGCGTAAAAGAAGTGTAGCTTCAGTGAGTAGCTACCTAGAGAAGAGTATGTCACAATGTCCAGGCCCCTTTAGTATTGATTTATGAGCGATTTGGCCAGCTTTCTTGTCTTTCTTTTTTTCTTTTCTTTTTTTCTTTTTTTCTTTTTCCCTTTCTTTCTTTTTTCTTTTTCTTTTCTTTTTAACACAACGTGCTTTATGGTCTTAAAGACAGTATCGCGTGACCTCTCTCTCTCTCTCTCTCTCTCTCTCTCTCTCTCTCTCTCTCTCTCTCTCTCTCTCTCTCTCTCTCTCTCTCTCTCGTTGCGCAGGACCTTCGGCATCTCCTTTTTCCGGGTGACTTTTGTAACATCCGCAGATCTACGCGTTAAAAGCCCCTGATGTTGAAAAGGGTGTACCTTGATCATTGGCGTAAAAAGCTGGAGTGGGAGGGAGGAAGGGAAGGGTTAGAAGAAGAAGAAAAAAAGAGGGGAAAAAAAGAGAGGGAGCTCGGTCTCTTGCTGCCCCTTTAAAGGCTGATCAGAGGGCACGGACGCTGCACCAGAAGGCAGTTAGCAGGGTCCTGCCTGCCTGGCTAGCCTGGCTAGCAGGGCCTGGTTTTCACGGAGTGTTAGGACCGCAGAGCTGTGCAGCTGTGAGATAAAAGCCTTTGCCTGCTTCGGCTTCGATCGCGTGTTCGTGGGCCGCCTCGCTGGATGAGAAGACGTCTGAATGAATTTTGATGGGAGGGTTGAAGAGGGGCATACAAAAGGATTGTCGCGTACTGTTTTAGGACATTAGAGGCGGAGAAAGATTAGAGGCAGCAGTATTCAGGAATCCAACTTTGGGCTGAAAGTGGAGTCTCGTAGTCCTGTGTGTGTGTGTGTGTGTGTGTGTGTGTGTGTGTGTGTGTGTGTGTGTGTGTGTGTGTGTGTGTGTGTGTGTGTGTGTGCGTGTGTGTGTGTGTGTGTGTGTGTGTTGTGTGTGTGTGTGTGTGTGTGTGGTGTGTGTGTCTCTCTCTCTCTCTCTCTCTCTCTCTCTCTCTCTCTCTCTCTCTCTCTCTCTCTCTCTCTCTCTCTCTCTCTCTCTCTCTCTCTCTTTGAGTGAGCGCGCGCACGCCACTTGTCTTGAACTTACGTCGGCGGTAGATAGCGGATAAATTATCGACTTGAAAATTCGTGGAAACTTTTTCAAGTAAACCTTTCGCAGAGAATGTGGAAGAATCACAACAATAAAAGAGGGGAAGTGTGGACAGTGGAATAGAAGGAGTGAGTGCAAGAGAGACGAGGTAATCGAATTCGTCACGGCTGAGCGCCTTAAGTGCGCTATTGAAACATCTGAACAAGGGCTCTCTCTCTCTCTCTCTCTCTCTCTCTCTCTCTCTCTCTCTCTCTCTCTCTCTCTCTCTCTCTCTCTCTCTCATCTCTCCTCTCTCTCCCACACACACACACATCTCCTACACACACACACACCACACACCCTCTCTCTCTCCTCTCTCTCTCTCTCTCTCTCTCTCTCTCTCTCTCTCTCTCTCTCTCTCTCTCTCTCTCTCTCTCTCTCTCCTTGATTTTTTTTTCTTTCTCTTCTTTTTCTTCTTCTTCATCTTTTTTTCCGCTCTATCTCTTCCCGTGCAAGCGTCAAACGATTCCGCAGTTTGCAATTACGCCAGCTGGACATGTAAATGGATGAAACGCCTAGCGATTGCTTTGCTTCGTTAGAGAAAGGCGGGTTTCCTATGATCGGTTTCACGCTGAAAATAGTCTACATGTCTCTCTGGATGCTTTCAATCTGCGAAAAAAGTAAATGGGTTTTATTTCAACTTTATGCTGAATTTGTCTCTCTCTTCCCCCCCGCCCCCCCCCCCCCTCCCCCCGTCTTTTTTCCGCCTATACCATTTTCTTGGTCGCCAGTGGGTTCTTTTTTACACGCAAAATATAATTACGATGCACAACAACCATGAGAATATTAAGTGACACTTTTGTTTTCCTATTAAGAGGGGACAAGGACTAATTAATTACTTAACCCGTTGTCATGTGCCCGAGACTGACCACCGTAGTTCAGTTCAGTTCAAGATGGTATCTATGCGCTCGGAAGAAAAGGCCAAATGCGCTCTACCCCGTCTCATAGAAGTTTCCCCAACGTTGCCCTTGAAACGGATCCAATGTTCGTCTGATTGACGATGGCCCTGTCTCGTGCTTTCAAGGAAGATCGTCAAGTGCTTCTACCGTAGTGTGACACCATGAGAAAAAAAAATCAATCAGTACAAACCTTTCCAATGCAAAGACGTGGCAGTAATATTAAAGGGCGACGGAGCCAAAGACACATGTCTGTTAGCCTGACGACGCAGCAAATATGCAAATAATTATTTCCCTCGGCAGCTTCCTGTGGTTTTTCTATCAATATTTATTTATACAGTTTGGCTTCGAATTATTTTGAGCTCCTCTGGGTGCAGCCATGTTGGTTCGCTCTTTGCCAAAGAAGAGAAGAAAAGGTTGGCTCGTGACGTATTTGTTCGGCCTTGGTCAAGCTGTCATTGACATAAATTTCTGGGCACAAAATCGACAGCACTCACGGTCGTGCTTTCGCGATTTTCAAACGTCGATTTAACAATGGAAAATCTGCTATGAATCTTTCTTCTTTTTTATTCCATCCCTATCGATAGGGCCCGTGGTGCGTATTTGCTTCGACTCACCTTTAACCTGTCTTGAAAAGCGAAATGATTGTACTTATATGAGTCCCTACGAGCGATTTCTCTCTGTGTGACTGGGCGTCTGCATAGTATCTTCAGCCTTTTGAAATGCGTGTTTATTAGGAGTATATGCCAATATTAGATGGCACGCAACAATGGCATGCTGATACATATAAATCTAGACTCTTGGATAAGATCAGAGAGTAAGTATAGTGTCTTCGTTGATCAAATGCAGCAGTGGTTCCTTGACCAGTCGATTATACCCGACACTTTCATCGTGTGCAAATTCTAATATCAGTACCTTTGTGCCAATCACTCGATTATAGACATATTCGTCATGAACGAACTGAAAATATAGGTATGTTCGTGGAGAACATGGAAGAGTGGCATGTGCCAATCACTCTATTATAGACACTTTCAGCATGGACAGCTTCAGAGATGAGCATGTTCGCAGATCAGATGCAATAAAAATCTGTTGATTGGTCGATATGTACCAGACTCTTTCATCTTGGATAATTTCAAGGATTCAGCCCCTTAATATAGGGTGTGGAGGATTCATTATTGTTGTTTGCTAGCGTTCCTCAGCACACACACACACACATCACACACGCACACACACACACACACACACACACACACACACACACACACCACCACCACCACCACCACCACCACCACCACCACCACCACCACCACCACCACCACCACCACCACCACAACCAACAACAACAACAACAACAACAACAACAACAACAACAACAACAAGCAAACAAACAAAAACCGAGAAGAAAGAACGCTGAGGTTCACCCAGTGTTGGGTGAGACGGTAGCGTGAGCAACCGTTTCCCCACAGCTATACAAACTGTTATACATACAGAGTTATCTGCCACTTATCTGTTATCTGCCACTTCGGCGGCTGCACACTGACTTCGGGGTGTTCAGTAATGGAGTCTGTGATGTCTTGAAGAATACTACTGCTCAAATTAATCCTGACACCAAACTTAACACAACAGACACTTTACTTTAGCCCCAATGTTATGGCTAGTTTGCTCAGAGGTCATTTTTTTATATGATTTTGTATGCTGCACCGTCTATCTGGAACAGTCTCCCTTTCAAAGCTAGATCGTCAAACACACTTAGTCTTTCAAAGCATCTTTGAAATCTCACCTCTTCAAGCTATCCTATTGACTCTGTGTGTGTGTGTGTGTGTGTGTGTGTGTGTGTGTGTGTGTGTGTGTGTGTGTGTGTGTGTGTGTGTGTGTGCCCGCGCGCTCGTGCGCGCGAGCGGAAGTTTGTTTTAACTGTGTTTTAGTTCTTTGCTTTGTAATGAGCCGTGTGCTCCGATTTGGAGAAATAGCACATAAAAGAGTACATTATTATTAAGGTGCCAGTAATGACAATGTCATCGGCTTCTGATCTGGTCCGTATGGAGGATTCAAAACATTAAACATTCAGGTCATTTATGCAGCAAAGTTATGCGACATAGGTAAAAAATAAACAAGAACAGAAAAATTAACCTAGAACGATGATTATGTATGTTATATGCAAATAAATTTAGATCGAAGCGTAGGGAGCAAAAAACAAGCAAGTAATTGTATGCAAATAAAATGTTCAACAAAAATAGTCCAAGTCAGCAGTCTAAGGTTGTTGATTTTAATGTAATTTTCGCTTCTTTTGCACATTTTGATACAGCTCAAATTTCTTTTCTCTTTGCTGAAGACATAACTCTACTGCAAAATTAAACGTTGTGGGAGGCTGAAAATATTTCGGACTGAATTTTGTCGAACAATCAATATGCGCAAGGCATTCCAAAAAGAAAAATGAAATTTATCTCCAGCATGTACATGACACTTCGTACGTACAGATTTTCTGTTTTATTTGTGAGTTTTTGTTTGCCTGTTCGTTTGTTTGTTTGTTTTTATTGTTGTTGTTCGTTGTTTTTTGCTTATTTTTTGGGTGTTTGTGTGTGTGTGTGTGTGTGTGTGTGTGTGTGTGTGTGTGTGTGTGTGTGTGTGTGTGTGTGTGTGGTGGTGGTGGTGGTGGTGGTGGTGGTGATTTGTTTGTTTGTGTTGTTGTTGTTTGTTTGTTGTTGTTTGTTTTTGTAGTCTCTTTGTCGACCTACTGGAATTGGAATCCTGTGATTACTACAACGAAATGTTCTCTAAGTAAGTGTATGCGTTGATGACGTAAACAACGGCATGCTGACCAATCGATCATCGAAATATTCGTCCTAGACAAGTTCGGAGACAACGAGTGTCTTTGTAGATGGGAGTCTGTGGCATGAAATGATCATCCAGACCGTTTACAGCTCTCCCTCGTATCGTGTGGTTAAGAGATGATTGTGTTCGGAACGGGGGAGATTGAACCCAGACAACTGCCGAGACAGAATGCATAGCGTTTCAGCGTGCGATAGGAGAATGCGCTTCAGGTTTGTCCAATCCAATTTGTGCCGTCTGTTTCCGTTCTTAGCATTGATTTTCTGGTCCGTTTTCTGCTTAATGGGCACCTTTTCCTCTTGATTGGCTTTTTTCTATGCATACCTCGCGCTCGTGTTTATGTTTTCGTCGGCCCCCCCCCCCCCCCCCCCCCCCCCTTTTTGTTTTGTTTTGTGCCTCACAATCGATATGACGGTGGAATGTGTACTTGAGTTTACGGTGGGCCTGTGTCCTACAAGAACACGTTTAACCTCATTAGACTTTTCCCGGATGAAAGAAAACCGGAAAGAGAACGAGCCAACTAACGCCTTCAAGAATACACTGGCTGGCAACGTAAACTGTTATATGCAGTAACTATTTTCTCTCTTTTTTTTTCTCTTTTTTTTTTCTTCTTTTTTTTTCTTTCTTTTTTTCTTTTCTTTTCTTTTCTTTTTTTTCTTCTTTTTTTCTTTCTTTTTTTCTTTTCTTCAGATTCCGTTTATTCAGTTGTTGGGTTTATCGAGAGGACTGGATGCCAGTTCAGGCTTGTACGTGGAGGTTTCAGTATTTCAGAACAGAATTTCAAGTGCTATAGTCTTCAGCGTAATTATCATCAAGTACCACTCAGTCGTTTAGTTTGCTGAGACGACTTTCCAGTCAAGCTTATACAGCGGGGTTTCAATATAACAGAATACTGTATTGCTATAGTCCTCAGCAGATTATTAAATGCGTCGCTTTAAGTCTTACGTACTGCCTTTTTATCTCTCTCTCTCTCTCTCTCTCTCTCTCTCTCTCTCTCTCTCTCTCTCTCTCTCTCTCTCTCTCTCTCTCTCTCTCTCTTTCTTCTTCTTCTTCTTCTTCTTCTTCTTAATTATTTTTATTTTTTATCTTAAACAAATCAGTTTAAATTTCATTTTTCTTTTCTTTTTTTAAATCTCCCCAACCCCCCTTTTTAAATTTTTTGTGAGCTGGCCCAGCACCTGAACCGGTAATGAACGCATACTGTTTGTTGCTATAATATTACGTGAGGCGATTGGAACTTTTGCCCCATACAAATACCATTTGACTGAGTGATTGATTGTTCTGTCCATGTTTACTATCACGGCTGTGGTTTTCTTGCGGAAGCAGAGATTTGTGCGTGGGTCCGGTCTGTCCTTTTTAGGGGGGAAGTTGTGAAGTTATGTTTCTGGTCTGTTGCCTAGAACAACAGCTACTTTGTCATTTCTTGGGACTTGCCTGAATTTGCTGTTCCGGTCTGACGCCTTGTTCGACATTTTGTCTTTCTCTGGGATACGCTTGAAGTTGTGTTCTGGTCGGACGCGTGGACAGCACGGTGGTGTTTGCTTCTGGAAGAGGTTTTGTTTTCTGTCCGTTCCTGGTACTTTGCCTGATGTTGTGTTCTCTTGCGTGTGACGTCCAGAAGGACGTGGTGTCTGTTTCTGGACGTTGCATGAAGTTGTGTTCTCTTGTGTGACATTAGTGTCTCTGTTTCTGGATATTGCTTGAAGTTGTGTTCTCTTGTGTGACATAGTGTCTGTTTCTGGACACTGCATGGAAGTTGTGTTCTCTTGTGTGACATTAGTGTCTCTGTTTCCGGACATTGCGTGACGTTGAGTTCTCTTGTGTGACATCTGTTTCTGATTCTGGACATTGCGTGACGTTGAGTTCTCTTGTGTGACATCTGTTTCTGATTCTGGACATTGCGTGACGTTGAGCTCTCTTGTGTGACATCTGTTTCTGATTCTGGACATTGCGTGACGTTGAGCTCTCTTGTGTGACATCTGTTTCTGATTCTGGACATTGCGTGACGTTGAGCTCTCTTGTGTGACATCTGTTTCTGATTCTGGACATTGCGTGACGTTGAGCTCTCTTGTGTGACATCTGTTTCTGATTCTGGACATTACGTGACGTTGAGTTCTCTTGTGTGACATCTGTTTCTGATTCTGGACCTTGCGTGACGTTGAGTTCTCTTGTGTGACATCTATTTCTGATTCTGGACATTGCGTGACGTTGAGTTCTCTTGTGTGACATCTGTTTCTGATTCTGGACATTGCGTGACGTTGAGTTCTCTTGTGTGACATCTGTTTCTGATTCTGGACATTGCGTGACGTTGAGTTCTCTTGTGTGTCATCTGTTTCTGATTCTGGACATTGCGTGACGTTGAGCTCTCTTGTGTGACATCTGTTTCTGATTCTGGACATTGCGTGACGTTGAGCTCTCTTGTGTGACAGCTGTTTCTGATTCTGGACATTGATGAAGTTGAGCTCTCTTGTGTGACATACTGTCTGTTTCTGGACATTGATGAAGTTGAGCTCTCTTGTGTGACATACTGTCTGTTTCTGGACATTGATGAAGTTGAGCTCTCTTGTGTGACATAGTGTCTGTTTCTGGACATTGATGAAGTTGAGTTCTCTTGTGTGACATCTGTGTCTGATTCTGGACATTGCGTGACGTTGAGCTCTCTTGTGTGACATACTCTCTGTTTCTGGACATTGCATGAAGTACCATGTCCTTCAAGCCGGTATCAGACCATAGCTCATGATCTATAATACCGGCTTGAACGACATGGTGCTCTTTTCTTTTTTGGGGGAACTTGTATGAAGTCGCGTCTTACAACCGGAACAACACTGTGTCCTTCCCTAGGCCCTGCATCAAGTTGCTTTCTGATCTGGTGTTCAGACGACACGGTGCGCGTTCCTGGAAACTGATTGCATGAAGTCATTATCATTGGTCATACGGCCGGAGCACCATGGTGTCGAGCTCATCGGCTGCTCCGAGTTAATGCCTAGTTTTTGTCCAAAAAGCTGTACTGATAAAGCAACGTTCTTCTTAGCAAACCTTCCATTCCGTTAGCCGAGAACAACGACAGGGATTTGGGGAGGTGCTGCCTTAACAGCACATTCCAAACCACTGTCGTTTTAAGTGTTGTTTTGTAGCTTGAAATTGTGGATTACCCCCGAAAATCGAAAATTCGCATGTTGTGTTTTGTCATAACAAAATTAATAGCGTACTTTTTAACCTTTTATGTGTTTGGATCTTGCCCCTACGACTCTAAAACCTCAGCAATAGAACAGACGAAAGGGGAGTCGTACACTTAAGATGGTTAATCAAATTAATTATCTTTCTGCTGATGCATTTCACAACTGTCTCTGCATCTGACTCGGTCAATGCGGTACACCTAACGCTGAATGGGTAGCTCCTTTAACCGACCGACTGGCCCCCCAGACCACCACCAATCGGCTAGGGATACCCTCTCTTCGTGAAATCGATGCTCTCAAGTTCCGTTTGTGTTAGCGAAGAAAACGGCGATGTGGAACGATCGAGCTGTTTGCACGCGTGAATGGAAATCATCAGGTCGAAACCTGTTTACTCACACAAACACTGCACTCTCTTTCAGGTGATGCCGGAGTCTGTGAGAAGGTTCCCTGCGCACGATGCTTCGCCCCGCGGCGTCACGGGCAATTACCCCCCGCTCCCCTGGCTGACTTCCCGCTGGGGATGCGGATGGACTGCCACGTTCAGCGACGACACAAACGACGAGGAGCCGCAGCCTCCTGCGGACACCCGTCTCGCTGCGCTGTCGAGCTGCTCGAGATAGACGTCGCCCGCCCTTGGCAGGCTGTTGTGAACTAACCCGCGTCTTCTCTACGCCCGCTGTCAGGTTCATTCCAGAGCATTTTCACCTCCGTGTTTATCTGCCCCCGCCTGACATTTTTTTTTTTTTTTTTTTTTTTTTTGCAGTACATGGGCAGGGTTTGAACGAGAAGGGAGGTCCATGACGAACGGGACGAGCGGACGACTGGAATCTAGAGATGTTTACTCTGCTGTCCCGCTTCTGCACGTGCTCTTTGCTTGAGTATTGGAACCGGCGGTGACCTTTTTGCGTGCTCTTTTTTTTTTTTTTTTTAGTAGCGGTGCAGCAGGCATTCCGACAGTGCACACAGATGCATGCAAAATACGTGCCAGTAAGGTGACTAGGATGTGCCGTTGATGCCCCCAGCTTCCCTATGTGCTGTTGCTGATGTCAACAAGGTTGTCCTCGGGTATCCATAATCGTCAATCGATTTTTCCCGTAGGGTTGTTGAGGGGACGAAAAAGTGTGTGGAGCTCACGTAATAAAAAAATGTAAAAAGTGCGCCGAAACACTTGCAGGATTCCCGGTGGACAGGAAAGTGTGGTGAAGTTCAGCTAGGATTCTTAGTGGATAGGAAAGTGGGCCGAAGTTTACGCAGTATTCTCGAGGGATGGGAAAGAGGGCCGAAATTCGTGTAATCCATTGATAGAAAAGTGTGCCGAAGTTCAGGTAGGATTCTTGATGGATAGAAAAATGTGTCGAAGCTCACGTAAGAATATCGATGGATAGAAAAGTGTGCCGAAACTCGCGTAGGATTCTCGATGGATAAGAAAGTGGAGGATTATCCATGGATAGGAAAGTGTGCCGAAGCTCGTGGATTATTATCTATGGATAGGAAAGTCTGCCAAGAACTCTTGTAGGGTTGTTGGTGGATAGACAAGTGTGGTGCGACTCACGGAGGATTGTCGATGGATATGAAAGCTTAAGTTCTACCACAATCTAATGCTGCACGACGATAACCTGCCTCCCCACAGTGCGGCTGTAGTTTATAATAAACAAGTTTTCACAGATCATTCTTGGCTGTTGATGGCCATCAGTGTGCTGAATTATTTCTATGATCACACGCTTCAGGCAAGGGCTGAAGTAACGTTGTAAGATTGTTTCTTCCAGTTACCTACCTGCAAACTAAGTTTGGATTCAACCCACTGTTGCAAGTTCAGGGTGCTTGAAACAAATTCAAACCTTGGATTTATTGTGGAATTCTGCGGCGCTTTTAGTCCGGGAGACGATTTCTTTCTACTATGTGCATGAACGTGGCTTTCGTGAAGTGAATCAAGTGCGTCGTGAACCTTGGCCAAGATATCAAACTTCCTGCCCAGCCGGTGGTCGGAGGTTCACCATTCGACGACAAGAGGACTGAGGCGTCACAAAACTCAGTCCAAAGTTAGGTGAAGAAGTCGGCGACGTAGCTGCACGCCACAGACATGGTACATTGACGGACGAGCTGAGACAGATCTGGCGTGAGCGTCAGACAGCAGTGCAGACCCCAAAAGCGATCACCGAGGCTATACCTGACGTGAGTTACTTGGGTGGATGTGAGAGACACCGAGGCTATACCTGATGTGAGGTACTTGGGTGGATGTGAGAGACACCGAGGCTATACCTGACGTGAGGTACTTGGGTGGATGTGAGAGACACCGAGGCTATACCTGACGTGAGGTACTTGGGTGGATGTGAGAGACACCGAGGCCATACCTGACGTGAGGTACTTGAGTGGATGTGAGAGACACCGAGGCTATACCTGACGTGAGGTACTTGGGTGGATGTGAGAGACACCGAGGCTATACCTGAGTGAGGTACTTGGGTGGATGTGAGAGACACCGAGGCTATACCGATGTGAGGTACTTGGGTGGATGTGAGAGACACCGAGGCTATACCTGATGTGAGGTACTTGGGTGGATGTGAG
>JABMCL010002109.1:152500-157500 GCA_018857735.1 Alviniconcha marisindica | reverse complement strand
AGCGTCGGCTGTTGGAAAAGTTGTGGACCTCAGACTCGACTTTCCACACTGATAATAAATTCGTCATTCGCCATTCGGCGGAGAGGCTATATACCGATGACGGAGAACTGCCACGTTGCTAAATGCTTAATTGAAATCAGTGTGGTTGCTCGCCAGCGTGAGGGTCTAATACGTAGCATCTATCACTTTATTTTATTCGATTTCAACTTTCGCTGTTCCAGCATCTTCAGATTTATTACTGTCACTTGGGCTACGTTTTGTGTGACGTTTGCGATGATTAACGACACGCTGAGCGTGGCACTATAACAGTGGGAATTACATGGAATTTTACTGTTCAACGTGAGTGGAACGTTTGTATGAAAGCTACCCTTTATCCGAATATGGATGTGAAAGCTCCAGTTGCATTAAAAGATATTGATGGGAATTCTGTGATTTATGTTAGTCTACACACCTGAATAGACCGTGTGATCTTGTCTTTGTTAATTCCACCAAAGTCCTTTCCTCGTGCTCCGAGATGACGCCTGAAATCAAGAATACTGAACACACCCACGCACGCACACACGCACGCACGCACGCACGCACACACACGCGCACGCACGCACGCACGCACGCACGCACGCACGCACATCCTAAACAGCTTGTTACTCTTTAAGCTACAACAGAATTCTGCCGCGAAATTCGGTGTAATGCAAATCAGCGGTAAAAATTAATGACACTGTTCATTAATTCTGCTCACTTTCTTTGTCAGTTTGATAGTTGTGTCCAGTTCTTTGTTAACGTCAACAACCTGCTTACCTTTCCATCCTCATTTCACTGCAGAAGACCACGGACCCTTTGTTTAGACGAACGCTGGTAGAATCGCGGGTACCTTGCTTAACAGAGAGGATTTCGTGCTGAACTCTAAGCCCTGCTTCCCTTTCTCACAAGCTTTGGCTCTGACCTCGACGTTATATAGTGTTGATTCGGCATTCTGATGATCTAAGCCCCGCCTCCCTTTGTCACAAGCTTTGGCTCTGACCTCTACGTTATATAGTGTTGATTCGGCATTCAGTTTGATCTAAGCCCCGCCTCCCTTTGTCACAAGCTTTGGCTCTGACCTCTACGTGGTACAGTGTTGATTCGGCATTCAGTTTGATCTAAGCCCCGCCTCCCTTTCTCACAAGCTTTGGATCTGACCTCTACGTGGTACAGTGTTGATTCGGCATTCAGTATGATCTAAGCCCCGCCTCCCTTTCTCACAAGCTTTGGATCTGACCTCTACGTGGTACAGTGTTGATTCGGCATTCAGATGATCTGAGTTGCTTCAGTTGATTGTCGCCTTTATATATCGTCATCAATAAGCGCCGCCATTGCTTATATTGAAGTTTTTGTTCGGAATCCAGCAGTATTTCGCTCTATTGCTGAACTTTGGTTTGTGAGGACAATATGGCCGATGCCTGCACTCTTTGGGGGTTTCGCGCAGATTTAACTTTTCTGACACTTAGATTGGCTGTAGCTTGTCGGGTGACTGGCGGCCCAGAACCTCTATTTCTGTTTATTTGTCAAAGCCATTGAGGTTTTGCTGTTTATTTGTCAAGAACATTGGGGCTTTTCATTTGCCAAACCATTGGGTCTACCTGTTTATTTGTCAAGAACATTGGCTCTTTTTGTTTATTTGCCAAGACCATTGGGTCTTTCATTTTTGCCAAGACCATTGGGTCTTTCTTTTTTGCCAAGACCATTGGGTCTTTCTGTTTATTTGTCAAGAAATGTGGGTCTTTCTGTTTATTTGTCAAGAACATTAGGGCTTCTTGTTTATTTGCCAAGACCATTGGGTCTTTCTATTTATTTGCCGAGAACATTGGGTCTTTCAGTTTATTTGCCAAGAAATTTGGGTCTTTGTGTTTATTTGCCAAGAGCAGTGGGTCTTTCTGTTTATTTGTCAAGAACATTGGGGTTTTGTTGTTATTATTGTTTCTGTTGTTGTTTGCTTGTTTTCGACACTGTGGCTTGTGTTGATGAGGAGGAGGAATGGCTCCGGTAAGTCAAACTGGCAGAGAAAGGAACATTCTATTGAAGTGTGTAAATTAGATTCCCTCAGAAATGTTCAGATGATTTTCTGCAGCCGATTGCTTTAGTCCGTAGGTCCGGGTGTGTGTATGGGGTTGGGAGGGGGGTGCATAGCGGGTTATCTTTGGGCTTTTTACTTTTGTTGTTGTTGTTGTTGTTGTTGTGGAGGGTGTTTTCCCCTCCTTGTGGGTTCACCCTGTGTGATTGGCTGGACGCCAGAATCCTGTTACAAACTTTGTGGATTTGGGTTTCTTTTGTCCGTTTTCTAGAAGAAGGTGCTTAATGTTCTAAAATAATTTTGTCGTTGTTTTGTCATACATTTGGTGACTTTGTGTCTTTTACCTTTTAACTCTTTTGTTTCTTAACCAGCAGTGACTTGTTTTTCTTCAGAATAATTTCAAAGTCAAATATATAATAATAAACACTAGTATTAGTAGTGGCAACGGTATCTTAAAAACGATCATAATAATAATAGAGTGAGGAATCACAGAGGAAATACGATGAAGGGTGGATAAGTGGCAGAAACTGCCATGCTATATAATTTTTATCCCAAGGGCAATCAAACAGTAGTATTTGTTGAACACCAAGGCAACGTTCTCATTGTTGTCCACAAACAAGTTATTAGTTAACTAGTGGTCGAAAGATGTCGCATGAACACAATAACCAAGACCGGAGTCACCTGCGGTAACTCTTATCTGGCTTGCGAGCAAATACAAGGTACATAAACCCCGTCACAGGTACATCCCCCCAAAAGGATGCCCCCTTTTGGCATAATACATACCCTCCATTTAAAGCACATTCGCCCCCCCCCTCCCCACCACCACACACCACAGCAACCGAAATTCAAATCTGAACTGATCCATCCACATATACACAACCTCAGACTGATTTATTAGATCTAAAGCAGCTTTTATTCAAAACCGGACATAGTCTACTGATCTCGAAACTGACTCAACATATAAACCCACATATACACAACCTCAGACTGATTTATTATGATCTAAAGCAGCTTTTATTCAAAACCGGACATAGTCTACTGATCTCGAAACTGGCTCGACATATAAACCCACATATACACAGCCTCAGACTGATTTATTACAATCTAAAACAGCTTTTATTCAAAACCGGACATAATCTACTGATCTCGAAACTGGCTCGACATATCAACCCACATATACACAGCCTCAGACTGATTTATTATAATCTGAAACAGAACGAGGCCTAGAGCGCTTGTAAAGAATCTACTCACAAGGAAGTTCATCAGCGCTCGAAAGACGTCACACAAACACAACAGCAAAGACCTAAGTCGCCAACGGCAACTCTCACCTGACATGCGAGTAAATACAAGGTGGATCAACTCCACCAGAGGTACATCCGCTAAAGCGCTTCTGTAGGATCAACTGACAAACAAGGGAGTTAATTTGCTCTCAAAAGACGTCACACGAACCGCTACTATACCAACCACTGACTGACAGGAGTGCGGTTCTCTTGAGTGACGGACACACAGTTCTGTCCCAAGATAAAACTCTCACGAAAAATACAACAGATCTGTGATCTCTAACCCTAGTGGCTCAAAAAGGTTGTATTAAAATTTAGTCGCAGCACAGTAGAGGACATACCTTCTTTGCACTGTACAAAAGCAGCAGTAGTGGCTATTGTAGTTGTAAAGTAATCGGCTATTACTTTCGAAATACTGTAATTAGTACACTCAGATTACAATCTGTTACTGTTACTGTTACTCCCCAAACACTAGAATAGTGTAGTATTGTCCCCAACCGTGGTAGTTGTACAACTATTCTGCGGTGTATAACAGTGTTCGGACACAGTCGGGTAAGATTTTTATATATATATTGGTGATTAATACATGTGTGTCTTCCCTAAAAGGCGTTCGAAAGAGACGATGGATGCTTCTTTCAAAGTTCACACATGCGTGTCGCAATATGAACTCTAAGATTCTGTGGTGCCGAAGAGATACTAAGACTCTATCATGTCCAATGCATGATTCGACTACTGCAGTGCCTGCAAAGACAGTTATCACTTCTGTTTTCGTCTCACGGCTATCATTGCAAAATCAGTACTGTGCAAGAAACAAGTACATTTGAGCTCAGACAATGAGACGAAGCAATTGGCAAAGAACTTTGCCCACAGTCAGTGTGCAACAACTCCTCTGTGTGTTTGTGTGTGTGCTTAGTGTGAGTGTTTTAATGCTGAAAGTGTGATCATTTTGTGTCGTTGCAAAGTGCATTTCACCTACCAGATATTCGCTTGTGTGTCCCTGTCTTACAATAATTACATTTTGTTTTGCCTACACACATTGACTGTACACTAGTGATAACATGTTTTTGACATACTGTTCTTTGCAGCTACGTTTTTGCAGTAAATATAGCGTGCGGTGTTATTGATGCTTGGTGACATTGGAGGGGTCGTTCTTCAAGGACTCCTTTTGACAAACCAGATCCACGGGGATCACTCCATGTACATGCGACAGATGTGCAATATACGAGTTTATATACCTTTAATGTGCCATATCTTGTGTGTTATCTCTCTGTATGTCAGTTAATCTCTCTCTCTCTCTCTCTCTCTCTCTCTCTCTCTCTCTCTCTCTCTCTCTCTCTCTCTCTCTCCCTCTCTCTCCTCCCCCCTCCCTTTCACTCCCCCTTCCCTCTGTCTGAATTTTTGCATTCCCATATTTGACCCACACATATGCAGGTATAATAAAATAGCAACAACAACAACTGCTACAGCAATCTAAAGCCAACACTAGTGGACATTGTCAGTACTTTGTTTTCATCAGAAATGACAAAGCCATGACAGGATTAAGCCAAACGACGTCTTCGGGTCCGAATGGAGAGGGTTAACAAAAGTCGTTCTTTGTTTGTTTGTTGTTGTTATAATCGGTATAGTGTACATGTTTTTGCTATGTATCTTAATATTTTATGTTTACTCCCATG
>JABMCL010002109.1:132500-142500 GCA_018857735.1 Alviniconcha marisindica | reverse complement strand
CTTCCCCATTTCTAGAGCTTTGAATGGGGCAGTTCTGACTCGCCTGATGAACCCACCATCCTATTCTTGAAACTCTGCATTGGCTACCAGTAACACATATTACATTCAATACAAAATGTTAACTATTTGGATCTCTCTCTCTCTCTCTCTCTCTCTCTCTCTCTCTCTCTCTCTCTCTCTCTCTCTCTCTCTCTCTCTCTCTCTCTGGGGGATTTGACGGGTTACATAGAAGTATACTGACGAAAAACAAAAGAACGCTAGGGCAACCGCATTGGTTGACTGGGCGTAAAACACTAAGTTACTTACTTACGCGAGGGTGTACCAGGCACACATTTTTTTCATTTTTTTTATTAGTTATCATTATGACTATAATCTGCCGTGTAGGAAATGAACCCGTCCTTGCTACTGGCCTTTGAGCAGTAATTGAAGCGACTTGCAGGAGGAGACGGAAAGGAGACATCCAGTCACACAAGTTCAAACACTTTTCATCGACCCGTTCACTTCGTCCGCTAGTGTCCGCGTGAGCTGTACAAATACAGTCAATCAAAAATAGAAAATCCCCGTCAGTGCGGCCGGTTTCGCGGGCTTTAGACAGTTGAACAAGTAAATCCAAACATGGCACCTTAAGAATCTATTATGCCGTGGATTTACTCCCCCACCCCCTGACGTTTACCAGGTCTTCTTCTTCTTTCTTTCTTTCTTTCTTTCTTCCTCCCCCCCCCCCCCCTCCCCCACCCCCCTGTTCTTTCTTTCTTTCTTTCTTTCTTTGCGGAGCTGCTGCCAAACACTTAGGCGAGTGTGCTGAAAAAATCTAGGCTCATTTCTGCAAGACAAGACGTCTCTCCACTGCCCGGATGTAAAGACGGAAAGCGAATGCCCGGACGATTCCGCAAAGAAAGAGAGCGGTTCTCAGGGAGACGCGAAATCTTATTGAGACTGGACGAAATGAGACACGAAACACGATTGAGCAAACTCTGCCAGTTGCACGACCTGCCTCAGTTTGTTGCTGTCGTCAAGCACTCACTTCAGACGTCTTCCGCCGATCCTACAATGTGGCAGGAAAAGACTTCCCTTCAAATAAAATGCAAATGGCGGCATTACGGGTCTTCTCGCCTCTTTGTATGCGACGGTACTAAGAGCGAAGGTGCGGGAGTCTCAGACGGTTACCGATTTTTTCCCCGTCTCCAACTTAAATAACTGTATTGAACGTAGTGCACCATTGTAGCTAGCTGTGTTCGATGGCGGGGTAGGCTGCCGTTCTGTATTACGTTCGCAACCGACTTGGCAATGGTCAATAAAACCACAGACTGGGAAGGTGCAACAAAATGGCCATGCAGGCGGACGTTTGGCTTGAACCGTCCAGTTTTTATTTTTGTATAAACTTCGGTGGGGATAGTTCGGTTGTAGAGCGTCCGACTGAAAACCCAGGCGCAATACTGACGCGGGTTCGAGTCCCCGATGCTGCAAGGGAATTTTCTCCCAGTCATCTTCCAATGCAGATTCGATCCCTTACGGTGTCAGTGCAGCCCCCGTGTGCAATGGCATACATCAACGTATGTGCGCACGTTAAAAATCCCAAACACTGGCAGCTATATACCATTGTTTGGACGCATGGAAATGCTGCACACATTGACAGGAATGGGTAGCGCTGCTCTTGGGGCGGATGTGCCTTACCCAGATAAGGCGACCCGAATTCCCCGCAAGGGACAGTAAAGTACTAAAAACAAAACACAAAAAAATCGCAAACTCTTGGCTTGTGAATTCTGACTAGTAAACGCAAATGCACTGTGATGCATTTAAACACCAGAAACAGAAACGATTTTTTTAATTTTATTTTTTTAAATTCAGTCTTAGTAATAG
This sequence comes from Alviniconcha marisindica, assembly GCA_018857735.1. Taxonomy (NCBI): domain Eukaryota; kingdom Metazoa; phylum Mollusca; class Gastropoda; family Provannidae; genus Alviniconcha; species Alviniconcha marisindica. The sequence continues at coordinate 140,640 of JABMCL010002109.1, read as the reverse complement.
TAGTGTGGTAATTAAGCTCAACAATTTGAGCAAAAGTCCACGGGGGTAAATTTCTTTTGATGCTGTCAAAATTCCCATTGTTGTCTGTGTTCACCATCTGCAAAAGTGAACACAGTTACTGCTACTAATAACGCTGCTGCTGCTGCTGCTACTTCTGCTACTTCTACTACTACCACCATCGTTGCCATCACCATCACCACGACCGCCACTACTTCTCTACTACTATTAGTGCGACATCGCCTAGTATGACTGCAGGCTGTGATTTCTTCACAGCTGAGTGGCAAAGAAACGGCATGCCACGACTGACTTCAATACAATACAATACACTATAACACTTATTGCCAAGTGTCAATACACTGATTGCACGAGGAATGTTTCGTGGTGCCAAGTACACTCATCACACATTCACTCCAATCATAAAACATTTAATTACAACAACAGCAAATAAACATCCCGGTAAAAAGCCATTCATAGATAAAAACATGAAAAAAATCCCACTGGTATCAAGCTGTGCATATCACATAAAATTCCCACTTCCCGGGGACCCCCTCTTAAAAGTTACTGTCCTAATAAAAGCAGTTATAAGAATTATCTACAACAGGTTCACGGAGATTGCTTCCAACAGTGGAGACACGTAAAACAGTGTGTTTTGATTCTTCTAAAACTGTGTGACGCTAACAACCCCTACATCGACCATGCACCGTCTCAATGGTTTCGAACGATAGCCATTTGCATTGGGCGCGTCAGGACACTGCCATGACCTTGCTGTTTAGCATAAGCCCTGTGCACGAGCAGGTGACTATAAGCCGATTAGAAAAGAAGAGAACCTTTTAGAAACTCTATGTTTAGCGTAGACCGAAATAAAAAAGCTCAGACCCATTTAGTTACGGTTTAGTCACAGCTCTTGAGTCTATGTATGTATCGTGCGGGTGTGTGTGTGTGTGTGTGTGTGTGTGTGTGTGTGTGTGTGTGTGTGTGTGTGTGTGTGTGTGTGTGTGTGTGTGTGTTTGGTTCTGTGTGTGTGTGTGTGTGTGTGTGTGTGTGTGTGTGTGTGTGTGTGTGTGTCCTCTCTCTCTCTCTCTCTCTCTCTCTCTCTCTCTCTCTCTCTCTCTCTCTCTCTCTCTCTCTCTCTCTCTCTCTCTCTCTCTCTCCAACTCCCCTCCCCTCCCTCCCTCTGACTCTCAGCTCATTTCACACAGACAGAATCCCTTCAACTCTGTTTCGAGACTCCTGTGTGAAGAAACTCCCGAATCTAACAAACAGGCATCGTTTGTCCATCTGTCAAAGGCCGCCCCCTGTCGAATGCCGTGAGTGATGGCGGCTGCTGACCCATGGTCGGTGCAGGTGACCTTTCCACGTGCTGTCGCTAGAGTCCCCCTGTGGTCAGCACTAACAAGGTGTAACCACAGGTTTCTGCATGATGCTATGGGTTAGTGAGGGTCCATCAGTTCGTCTTCTTCTGTTCCAGGATTGTTCTTTGTCTGATGGATGGGTCGGTTGGTTTGAGTGGGACCGCTGTGGTGTGAGTAATGCGTGTGTGTGTGTGTGTGTGTGTGTGTGTGTGTGTGTGTGTGTGTGTGTGTGTGTGTGTGTGTGTGCGCGCGTGCGTGCGCGCGTGCGTGCGTGTCTGTGTATGTGTTTCCTCATTTGATTGCAGCTGATCTCCCTCGTCAGCAATGAACGTGCGTCATCATTTACGTTTAAGTTTACGTCATCACGTACGTTGAAGGTTGTGTGTGTGTCTTCTTCTTCATCTTCTTCTTCTTCTTCTTCTCTTCTTCTTCCGTAGACTGACCTCCCTCATCATATTGAAAATCATGTCATGTTAGGGTTTGCGCGGCAGGAAAAAAAACAAACTCTTAAAACAATAAAGCATTGAGTTGTGAGTGTCCCACCGGCATTTTACGTCTCCGACTAGGCCAGTCCGGCTGCCGCAGCGGTCACCAGGGGCAAACCCCGACCGGCACAGCCCTAGCCATCAGCAACACTACTTACCGGTGGGGTGGGGCCGAATCTGAGGGTACTGATTTTGGAAGACGCGAACGGGAAGTCTCGAGGGTGGGTGCAGCAGCCCCATCCTCAGTGAGGTCGTTCCAATCATTGATTGTGTTGGGGGGAAAGGGAGAATTTCCTGTAGTCAGTATGGCAGGAGGGCACTGGGTACGAGAGGGAATGGGAATGGCGGGGTCCTCTGACACTGGGATAGTAATAATAATAATAATAATAATGTACATTTATCATACGCTCATCAACGCCCTGAGCGCTCACATGATACATATTAACCTAGTAGGCTGGTCTCTGCTTGGTGTCAATGGCTATGGAACCAGCCATGGTGGAACTTATAAAAGATCATTCGTCTTGCTTTCCTGCGCCTGTGTTGGAGAGGTGGCCAGCCTAGAGTTGTCAGCATGTCGGTGACACCGGATGTCCTGCGGTACCTTCGCCGTGTCCACCGTGCTGCCTTTCGCTGTACAGACTCCAGGCTTCATGATCAGCTTGACGTTGTTTGGGTCCCAGACAGAGCTTGCATGTTCCAGTACTGGTCTGACTAATGTTTTATAGGCCCTGCATTTCACCGAAGCGGAGCCGATCTTCGGGGTACTTTTCAGTAGGCCCAGGGTCGTGGTTTCCAGTGTTGGTGACGTTGGTGATGTGAGTCTCCCAGGTGGAGTCTGAGGTCAGCGTGACAGCCAAGTAGCGAGTGCTGTTGACTGGCTTGTGGGCGTCTGGCCATGCAGAGTGTGCTGGTGGTAGTGCTTCCTCTTGCTTTTTGTGACGCTTAAGACTTCACATTTGTCAGGGTGTTGTGTTGCGTTGTGTTTCGGGATGTGTGGGTGGGGATGCGTGCGTGCGTACCTGTGTGTGTGTGTGCGTGCGTGCGTGCGTGCGTGCGTGCGTGCGTGCGTGCGTGCGTGCGTGCGTGTGTGTTTCCTCATTTGATTGCAGCTGATCTCCCTCGTCAGCAATGAACGTGCGTCATCATTTACGTTAAAGTTTACGTCATCACTTACGTTGAAGGTTTTGTTCGGAACTAACCAGTCTTCATCCTGGAGGGCCTGTCGTAAAACTCTGATGAGTAGACAGGAGCCTTTAGAATATGCATATCCTATAAGCTATCGGGTCTCTGGAGAAAACTGTAGCGTTTTATGATTTCGTGGTCATGCTGCTGGGCCTCTGACGAGTACGGAGAGAGAAGGAGAGGGGAGAGAGAGGGAAGGAAAGAGAGAGAGAGGGGGAGGGGAGAAAGAGGGAGAGGGGAGAGAGAGGGAGGGAAAAGAGAGGGGGGGAGGGGAGAGAGGAGAGGGAGGGAGAGAGGGAGGGAAAGAGAGAGAGAGAGGGGGAAGGGAGAGAGAGGGAGAGGGGAGAGAGAGGGAGGGAAAGAGAGAGGGGGGGACGGGAGAGAGAGAGGGGAGAGGGGGGAGAGAGGGAGGGAAAGAGAGAGAGGGGGGAGAGAGAGAGGGAGAGGGAGGAGAGGGAGAGAGAGAGGGGGAGGGAGAGGGGAGAGAGATAGAGGGAAGAGAGAGGGGAGGGGAGAGAGAGGGAGGGAAAAAGAGAGGGGGGAGAGAGAGGGAGAGAGAGAGAGGGAAAGAGAGAGGGGGAGGGGAGAGAGGGGAGGGAGAGGAGAAGGAGGGAAGAGAGAGAGGGGGGAGGAGAGAGAGGAGGAGGGGAAGAGAGGAGAGGGAAAGAGAGGGAAAGAGAGAGAGGGGGAGGGGAGAGGGAGAGGAGAGAGAGGGAGGGAAAGACAGAGGGGGAGGGGAGAGAGTGAGAGGGAAGAGAGAGGGAGGGAAAAAGTGAGCGGGGGGGAGAGAGAGAGAGAGGGGGGGAGGGAGGGGGGGGGGAGAGAGAGGGAGGGAAAGAGAGAGAAGGGGAGGGGAGAGAGAGAGAGGGGAGGGCGGAGAGAGAGGGGGGAAAGAGAGGGGGGGAGAGAGAGAGAGAGGAGGGAGGGGAGAGAGGGGGGGGAGAGAGAGAGATCTTGTGCCGGTTTCTTTCTGTCTTTCTTTGTTCTCTAATTGGGAGTCCAGTGCCAGTTAGATAGATTAGTTCATCTGTTGGTTTCACGGATACGACGGGCACGGAGCTTTCATGGTGGCACTTGACTGATTGATTGACTGATTGATTGATTCACTGACTGACTGATTGGTTGACTGAAATGCTGCACCTCCATGTTTGTCAGTTCGATCATCGTGACTGCTTGGCAGCTAAACATAACCAGAAATGTCTCTCCCTCTCTCTTCTCGAGGCGTGTTTACGTCTAACGTGAATGTGCTGCCTGCTTGTGTTGTTGATCATACAGTTGAAATCCTTCGCTCATATCTGACTCCGACTTTTCTGCGAGCTCTGTCTTTGTCGCCCCGTTGGGCAGCTCCATCTTTGGCTCTCGACTTCGTCTTTGTCCGGAGGCGGCGTCCAGATCCGTCTCGGTCGTCCACCTCTGTCTTTGTCCGTCGTTGTCTTCCAGCTCCGTCTTTATCCGTGTTTGTCTTCCAGCTCCGTCTTTGTCCGTCATTGTCTTCTAGTTCCGTCTTCGTTGTTAGACTTTCCCTGACTTTGTTCTTGTCTTCCATCTCCGTCTCTGTCCGTCTTTATCTTCCAGCTCCATCTTTGTCCGTCATTGTCTTCCGGCTTCATCTTTTCTGTCATTGTCTTCCAGTTCCGTCTTCGTTGTCAGAACTGCCCTGACTTTGTCTGTTCTTGTCTTTCATCTCCGTCTCTGTCCGTTTTTATCTTCCAGCTCCGTCTCTGCCCGTCGTAGTCTTCCAACTCTATCTTTGTCCGTCGTTGTCTTCCAACTCTATCTTTCTCCGTCATTGTCTTCCAGCTCAATCTTTGTCCGTCGTTGTCTTCCAGCTCCATCTTTGTCCGTCGTTGTCTTCCCGCTCCATCTTTGTCCGTCGTTGTCTTCCCGCTCCGTCTTTGTCCGTCTTTGTCCGTCATTGTCTTCCAGCTCCGTCTTTGTCCGTCATTGTCTTCCAGCTCCGTCTTCGTTGTCAGACCTGCCCTGACTTTGTCTATTCTTGTCTTTCATTTCAGTCTCTGTCCGTTTTTATCATCAAGCTCCGTCTTTGTCTGTCATTGTCTTCCAGCTCCGTCTTTGTCAGTCATTGTCGTCCAGCTCCGTCTTTGTCAGTCACTGTCTTCCAGCTCCGTCTTTGTCCGTCATTGTCTTCCAGCTCCGTTATTGTCAGTCATTGTCGTCCAGCTCCGTCTTTGTCAGTCATTGTCTTCCAGCTCCATCTTTGTCCGTCATTGTCTTCCAGCTCCGTCTTCGTCCGTCATTGTCTTCCAACTCCGTCTTTGTCAGTCAGTGTCTTCCAGCTCCGTCTTTGTTAGTCATTGTCTTCCAGCTCCATCTTTGTTAGTCATTGTCTTCCAGCTCCATCTTTGTCCGTCATTGTCTTCCAACTCCGTCTTTGTTCGTCGTTGTCTTCCAGCTCCATCTTTGTTCGTCATTGTCTTCCAGCTCCGTCTTTGTCCGTCGTTGTCTTCCAGCTCCATCTTTGTCCGTCACTGTCTTCCAACTCCGTCTTTGTCCGTCGTTGTCTTCCAGCTCCATCTTTGTCCGTCATTGTCTTCCAGCTCCATCTTTTCTATTACTGTCTTCCAACCCGCTCTGCTTTTGTCGTCCTGCTCTATCTCTGTCTTAGTCTTCCAACTCTGTCTTCATTGGCCATCTTCGGTTTCGTCCGTTTTTGTCGTCCAGCTCCATCTTTGTCAGTCTTTGTCTTCCTGCTTCGTCTTTTTCTTCCAGCTCTTTGTCCATGTTTACTTCCAGCTTCGTCTTTATCTGTCTTTGGCATCCTGTCAGTCTTTTTCGTCCTGTTCTGTAATCGTCTTTGTCCGTCTTTGGCGTCCTGTTCCGTTTGTGTCCTTCTTTGGCGTCCTTCTCCGTCTGTGTCCTTCTTCGGCGTCCTTCTCCGTCTGTGTCCTTCTTTGGCGTCCTTCTCCCTCTGTGTCCTTCCTTGGTGTCCTTTTCCGTCTGTGTCCTTCTTTGGCGTCCTTCTTCCTCTGTGTCCTTCTTTGGCGTCCTTCTCCGTCTGTGTCCTTCTTTGGCGTCCTTCTCCGTCTGTGTCCTTCTTTGGCGTCCTTTTCCGTCTGTGTCCTTCTTTGGCGTCCTTCTTCCTCTGTGTCCTTCTTTGGCGTCCTTCTCCGTTTGTGTCCTTCTTTGGCGTCCTTCTCCGTCTGTGTCTATCTTTGGCGTCCTGTTCCGTCTGTGTCCGTCTTTGGCGTCCTGTTCCGTCTGTGTCCTTTTTTGGCGTCCTTCTCCGTCTGTGTCCTTCATTGGCGTCCTTCTCCGTCTGTGTCTATCTTTCGTGTCCCGATCCGCCTGTGTCTGTTTTTAGCCTCCTGCTCCGTCTGTGTCCGTCTTTGGCGTCCTGTTCCGTCAGTGTCCGTCTTCGGCGTCCTGCTCCGTCTGTGTCCGTCTTTGGCGTCCTTCTCCGTCTGTGTCTGTCTTTGGCGTCCTCTGTCTGTGTCTGTCTTTGGCGTCCTGCTCCGTCTGTGTCTGTCTTTGTCATCCTGTTCCACCTGTGTCCGTCTTTGGCGTCCTTCTCCGTCCGTGTCCGTGTTTGGCGTACTGCTCCGTCTTTGTGCGTTTCTGGTGTTTGTAGTCCTGTTTGGTGTCCAGTAACTGGACATGATCATGAGTGATGCTCGCACTCATTAATTTGCGTCGTTACGAGCTGGGGGGCGTCAGCGTACCCGCAAAACGTCTTCGGTTCTGCGCTGTGTACCCCCAGAATGAACATTCCCAATTTACGGGTTGGTATGAATGCAAGGCCAAGGGTGACCAAAAAAAACAAAAAACAAATCCAATTGAACTTTCATTCCGATCAATACGCTCTCTCTCTCTCTCTCTCTCTCTCTCTCTCTCTCTCTCTCTCTCTCTCTCTCTCTCTCTCTCTCTCTCTCTCTCTCTCTCCCCTTCCTCCTCCTCTCACCCCTCTCATTCCGTTGTCTCTCTCTCCCTTTCTCCAAAGAAGAAGAAACCCCATTTCTGATCTCTTTAGAAGGAAACGGAGGAAAAAAGGGGGTTGGGGGTGGATAAACACACACACACACACACACACACACACACACACACACACACACACACACACACACACACACACACACACACACAACCAAAAAACACACACGATGTGCTCATGCTGAAGAGAAAGGGGATAGGAGGGTGGGGGGTTAGTGGTGATGGAAACGGGGTGTGAAGGAGGCTGGCGGAAATGAAAGTGTTTTCATGTTGGCAATGGCCAGCCCCGATCGCTGTCTTCCACGAGAGCAAAAAGGGAACTCGGGCGCCGTTTATCCGGGATAGTCTTCCGTTCTTCTCTAGGGAATAATGTGCTTTTATAGCTCAGCCAGTGATCTTTCGGATTATGCCAGATTGTACGGACTGGGATCGCGGGGTCTTGAAAGACACACAAACGGGGGTGCTGTTAATAAATTGCTGGCATTTAAAAAGACACTTTTCTCCAGGCATCCGGCCAAGGAAAAAGCTTTGATAAAAACGGAGGGAAAAGGAAAAACACGAAAGAGGAAATCGGGAGCGAGAGATGGGTGCTCGATTTCGCCAATTAGGGGGTGTAAAACAGGCGTGACGGGGTGGAGAAGATGATCACAGGCTCTGAACATAATTATCCCGGTCGACTCGCCTCATTGTTTATTCAGATCATGACGCCTCTTCGCGTTTATTTCTAGAAAATGAATCGTCTAACTGATGCTTTGGCTGAGCATAAGGCTCCAGCTACGGTGAGAAAAAGAACAGAAAGAAAGAAGAAAAAAAAGGAAAAAAAACAGTGGCAGGAAACAACGGATTAATCCGCAAGGCATTCCGGCTCGAATTCCGCCACCACAAAAACGAAACGAAACAAAACAAAACAAAATCTACAATTACGGCACACAGCGAGAAAGTGGGGGTGCCTCCGTGTTGCCGAGATGTCCTTGCTTTCCTGCCACTGAATCCGATTTCGATAACCGCGCGCCACCCCTCCCTCACCCTTTACTACGAACGCTAACTGGATTATTCAGTTCCTGTCAAAGCGGCCACCTTTTCCTGTCATCGTCATGCCTGGCCACCGCTTCGCCAAACACACCCTTCCGCGCGCCCTCTTCTATCAACGCCACAAAATAAACCCAAAAGAAA
>JABMCL010002109.1:105000-127500 GCA_018857735.1 Alviniconcha marisindica | reverse complement strand
CCAATTCTGCCTCTGTCTCCTGTTGTCTCTGTGCACGTGTGTGTGTGTGTGTGTGTGTGTGTGTGTGTGTGTGTGTGTGTGTGTGTGTGTGAAGTGTGTGTGTGTGTATGTGTGTGTGTGCACGTGCGTGTGTGTGTGTGTGTGTTGTGTGTGTGTGTGTGGAGGTGTGTGGTGTGTGTGTGTGTGTGTGTGTGTGTGTGTGTGTCGTGTGAGAGAGAGAGAGAGAGAGTGTGTCAGTGTGTATGTGTGTGTGTGTGTGTGTGTGTGTGTGAGAGGAGATGAGAGAGAGAGAGAGAGAGAGAGAGAGAGAGTGTGTGTGATGTGTGTGGCGTGTGTGTGTGTGTGTGTGTGTGTGTGTGTGTGTGTGTGTGTGGTGTGTGTGAGAGAAGAGAGAGAGGAGAGGAGAGAGAGAGAGAGAGAGATTGTGTGTGTGTGTGTGTGTGTGTGTGTGTGTGTGTGTGCTGGGTGCGTCAGTGTAGGTGTGCGTGCGTGTCAGTGCGTGTTCGAACTGCGGGGAGTACCGTGTTTACAAACCTGGACCCAAACCAGATTCAGTTGGGCAGTGCGGCAACTCACACTGTGAGTATATATCTGCTCAGGCAATATGGCCACGGCACGGCCGGTAAGTAGTACCAACGGCCTCAGTTTGATCATTTATCTTCGCGGCTGTCATAAGTTGTACATTAACTCAGTGACTGTCCGTTATCTCGAGTCCCTTCTTCTTTGTCTTCCTCTGTGAACAGAACCGCCTGCACTGACAGCGGGGAACGTTGTTGGTGAGCCGGTCAGCGGAGCAATTCAGAACTATACTCAATGTTTCAGTTCTGACTCAGTGGTTTACGAGGAAGTGTCACAGTTAGTTTTACGTTCAGTCAGTCCATTGATATGGCTTACGCCAAGTGGCGCTACTGATCTGTTGATTGGCTTGTCAAAAGAATCTGTTCAAAAAAAAATGCAAGCTCTTTTGTGTGATCCTAGCGGCACTTCAGTTTAATCATAGTAAGTAAGCAAACATCATTGGTGCTTCAGTAACGTCCACAAAAACCATAACGCTTATTAGGGACGGGGACAAGGGGGGAAGGGGGTATGGAGGTGGGTGGGGGAGATTATATACCTATCGCTACATTGTCACCACCAGAATGACTCCTGCATTATGGTGGGCAGCGATGAGAGCCATTTTAATGTTTCATAATTGTGAGGGACAAAGTCACAAGACAGTGTCCACAGACTACAACTTTTGAAGAGAAAGGAGAGCCGAAGCGGATTCGAACCGAGGTCCCTACGCTTACCAGCTTATCACCTTACCGCTAGGCCAAACCGGTTCGCATTTTAATCATTAGAAGTCCTTGCGTTTTGAACTTTCTGCAAAGCCAATTTTAAGCTATATTCTGGTAATAAGATAGATCGAGTCAGCACCGAACGGCCGAAGGGAAGCAACTGCCTTACGAAACTGAAAGTTAGCCGGAAGCTGCTTTAGCTTGTTTTCACGAAGCCTGTAAGCGGAAAAAACCCTGACCTTTGGCGGCTTGCTTCAAGTCCGTGTTAGAACCTATTGGAACTGGTGTAGTGCTACTGCTAGTCTTCGACCATTGCCATAAACTGCCTCAACATGTTACTGTCGCGACTACGAGGGAGCTTGGTGGCGGCTGTTGTTGGTGATTGTATCGGAGCTCTTTACGAGTCAAGCGGTGTTGTCACGATGGAAGAGGTACTCGGTGTCGTGAAGAAAAGGGAACAGAGTAAGACTTCTTCTTCTTCTTCACGGTCAAATAGCTGATCATTCCGGCACCGAAAAGCTTCGTGTTTGTTGACGACACAGAACATCATCTTAAAATTTGGATTTTAGGTCGAAGTGTGGAAAAAAACAAGCAAGTAGTTAATTGTTGAGGCGTTATATTTAGATCTGGAAGACCTTAAACAGAGTAAATCTGACGGGGGGGGGGGGGGGGGGGGGAATGGAGAGACAGAGAGTCGTACTAACTTCATAAAGAGCCTATTAATTCACATCCTAGAACTATGGCTATGCTGTTTTAAATCTGAGGCGTATGTTCCTTTCGGAGAAGTGAGTTCGTCACTTTGTCAAGTTTGTGGCTGGTCAACCGAAACTTGGTCAATCCTGGCAGTGCCGCTGGATCATCAAAATTTCACAGCACTTTTTGTTTCTTTACATCCGCATAAACCATCAGGTTTATTAGGGACAGGGAGCCCATTCGCTACCTCGACATTCGCACAGCTCCTGAGCTCTGACTGAGCACTTGGGTGATCGTATAGGTACCATATTGAACTGAACTAAATTTTCAGAGCATCCTGTTTTTTAAATTGCAAAATCACTCCTGTCTGTCTGTCTGTCTCTCTGTCTGTCTCTGTCTGTCTGTCTGTCTCTCTGTCTCTCTCTCTCTCTCTCTCTCTCTCTCTCTCTCTCTCTCTCTCTCTCATCTATATTCTTATTTTTTATTTATATATATATGTATATATATATATATATAATGTTAATTTGTTATCATATATGGTATGGTGTTAACAAAATTTGCATGTTAATGTAGATCTGTAAAACTGATTTTGTTCAGTGTATGCTTTCAGAGTGGGCAGACAACAAGAAGAAAGTGGCAGATGGGAAGACACCAAAGACTGCCCCACAGCTGTGCTTTACGGATGATACGGCTATGGCCCGTAGCATTGCAGCATCTATCACAGAAAACAGAACAGTTAATGTGGAGGACATTGCTGCTAGGTTTGTATGGTGTATTATTTCTAGTCTAATACTAGTAGTAGTATAATAAAGGACAAGTTTGCCAGAAACTGTGCAAGGGTTATGGGGCTTCTGTCTCTACTGCTCATCACAATACCTAGACTAATATTAATTATTAATAATGATACTAATTGCTATAGGTCAAATCAGTGAGCTATTCAGGAAAATACTCAGCTCACAAGTAGTTAAGTCTGTTGTAATCAAATTAGTTAGTTGCTTGCTTTTGTATGGTGCTATTCTCTGCTCTTGAGCACTCACTGCGCTTGCATCTGATTCTACATGAGTGACTAGCTTTTTATAGCGTATTTCTTATGTCCACCGAAGTGGTGTGCTTACAGCACTGACATGGCTGGTACCACATGAAACTGCTGCCATCTTGACACATTCTGTGTACACCTTACAACCATGCACCATGTCACTTCATGCAAAGCCACATACGCAAGATGCAGACGTGTTTAGCTTTAAACTGCCACGTCTGCACATTTGGCAGAATGACTGGGATCTTTTACATGCTACTAGCATACTGCAGTAACACGGGGGTGGAACAGATACTGAAATAAGAGTCAGCACAGAAAGTTGACCCTGGAGAAGAACATTCTCCTGCTGATCCTGCAGGGACTTGAACCTGCAACATTTCAGTCACGAGTCTGGCGCTCTAACCACTGAGCCATCCCTGCTTCCCAGACATAACAAGAATGAGCTGAGGTGGCAGCAGTTTCACATGTCACATGGCACCAGCCATAAATTTTAACACCCAAAACAACACTGTAAGTACACCACTTTGGTGGATATTTAAAACACGCTACAAAAAGTGACAGTCACTCATTTGGAATCACATGAAACAAAAGTGCAGTGAGTCTGCTCAAGAGTGGAGAATAGCGCTATATAAAAGCCATCATCATCATCATCATCATCATCCCATGTACTGTTGCTATGATCAGACAGCTGCAGGATCTTTTTACAAACTACTCAGAAGCAGATGAGGAGGTGAAGGCAGAAAAGGACTTTCTCAAAATTGGATGATGTGATATTGATCATGGGTTTTTGATCACTGGCTATTGATCACTGGATCATGCCCAGTCATTGGAATGAAGCCAGGTGATATAGCGAGGTACACTTAACAAAATACTGGTTTCTGGGCCCCAAATATATACATGTTTATATTTTTTTCTGATGTGTTGGCAGGACAGTAAAATCCAATTACTAACTAACTTTCTAATGTTCATTAGCACTGAGACCGATAATTAACACACACACACACACACACACACAATCGGGAAGGGATCTCTGTTGCTTTGTTATACTTTTAGTAATGAATAATGCACTTGACAATTTGTTTGTACCATGATCAGGAGATGTGGTCTGGTCCTCTGTGTATTGGCAACATGAGACTTTTAAAACTATTGATGCTTTCTTGTAATACTATTGTACTCTCCACACACCCCAACTTTCTTCTTTTGTCATTTTAGGGCAGGAACTAGAAGAAGAAGAAAATTTTGTTTCTGTACTGAAATAAAGACATCCATCTTGGTTTCAGTGACCATGGCCATGGGGAATCTGAAAGATTTGACATGCATGTATTCTTGCTGTAGCATATGTTCTTCTTGTGTTTGTTGGTAGGTTTGCCAAGGAATTTGAGAAGGAGCCAGGCCGAGGCTATGGGGGTAATGTTATCACGGTGTTGCGGGCTCTGGCAGACCCAAACCTTAAGGACTTGTTTCAGCCAGCCAGAGAGCAGTTTGGTGGCTCTGGTTCCTATGGCAACGGGGGTGGCATGAGAATTTCACCTCTGGGTCTTTTCTGCTACCAGAAGCCTCTGTCAGACCTAAAGGTGTGGTAACTGTGGTGTGATGATCAGATCACACAATACTTAACAGACAAATTATATAGTCCATCTTGAATTTTAAAACAAATCTGAAACAAAGTTTCACATGTGCGCATGTTCTGGTTATTTATTTATTTTTAAGTTGCTTGGATATATACCCATAACCAATGGCATAAGAAAATAATATGTTTGATGTATATATGAGCACGTACATCACAGATTCTTTTCTTACTTCATTGATTATGGGTTGTTGAAGTTTTTTGTTGTTGTTTTTCCTCTTTTTTTTCTTTCTTTTTCTTCTTCTATTTTTTTCTCTCTTTTTTTCTTCTCTGTCTGCGTGTGCATGTTTGCTTAGGTTTGTGCACATAGATGTATGATTGTAATGTCTATTATTTGTGTGTGTGTGTGTTAATTACAACTTATTACAAGGGATGTTTTTACATATTTACGGATGTTTTCACATATTTCCACATATATATAATAGGAAAACTATATTTCAGGAAAAGACTGTGAACATAACAGAGCTGACACATACACACCCACTGGCCGTAGTAGGAGCCATACTTCAGAGCTTCGCAGTTCAGTTGGCACTGTCACTGGACAACAGCCAGCCCCTAGATACCAGTGCCTTTCTGGACGAGCTGCTTGACCGCTTACGGCCGGTGGAGAAGGAGATCTATGACCATCACAAGCAGATGAAAAAGGAGGAGAATCAAGAGGAGGAAAAAAGTGGTGACGAAAGGTATTTGTTATTCATAAATGTTGTGGGCAGAACAGTTTTATGCCGAAGCTTTAGGATCAGTCTCAATCTCTTTCCCTCTGATAAACCTCAAGCCTGTCTCTGGTAAGATCCAAACACATAAAACTAAAAAGTTTGAAAGAACACTGTTTATTTGGACAAAATGCAACATGTGAATTTTCTGTGTAATCCCCTTTAGGAAGCTACAAAATGACACTTAAACAACGGACAGTGAAAAACTATGAAAAATGAGAGGGAGAGCTAAGCCACTTATCTGTTTTCTAAAACAAGATCCAAATGCATAAAAGGTCCAACTAAAACGAGATCCAAACACATAAAAAGGCTCAATTTAAATTTCATCATTTTTCACCATTTAACTGTTATCATTTTGTAGCTTCATAGAGGGGATTACCCCAAAAATGTGCATGTTGTGTTTTGTCCTAATAAATAGCGTTCTTTTCAACCTTTATGTATTTGGATCTTGTTTTAGAATGCTAGCAGTCATTCTTGTTTCAGATTTCCGTCTCTGGTAAGATTAGCGCTCGAATGGCATCACACAAACACAACAAAGACCCAGTCACCTACAGTAACTCTCACCTGGCAGGCAAATAAATACAAGGTACATAAATTCCATTTTTCGATGTACATGCTCTGATTTTTAGAGGGAACATCCTCTGATTTTCAATTTCAAAATTGAGGATGTCCCTCTGGTGGAGTTATGTACCTTGTTTTACTCACATGCCAGGTGAGAGTAACCGTAGGGGACTTGGGTTTTTGTTGTTGTGTTTGTGTGACATCTTTAGAGCACTAATTAACTCCCAAGCGTGTTGATTCTGCACAAGTGCTCTGGGCCTCGTTCTGTTTCAGATTCTGTCTCTGGAAAGTTAGATAAACTCAAATGTGAAGATGATAAGTGGCTTGGAACCAGACTGACTGTTTGGATTTAGCATCCACAGAAACCTCTTACGACTTGTTAAGGATGGGGCTTGGAACTGTAATTATCTCTAATTCCTTTTTTACCAAAGCCCACGGCAGTGAAGGTGTTGAAAGAAATTATTTTCACATCATAGTGTGGTCAACACATTTGACTTTTGCATTCTGGTTCCAGTGTAGGAGAAAAACAAGTTGGCAATTTTTTTTTAAATATATATAATAATAATAATAATAATAATAAATAGAGTGATACTAACAGTAATTTAAAAAACAACAACAACCAAAAACAAGTATTTAAATAAAGTTAACATACAAATCAAAAAATGTTAAAAAAAAGAATTGATTGGCACTTCTCCAACTATTGGGCGATTCAGCGAAGCTAGAGTGAATGCGCTTTGTAATCTTTCGCACAAGAAGTCGCGTGAGGTCACAGCGCACTTCCGGGCCAACTTCTGAGTAGGCGTTGCTTCACGCTGTGTATAACAGCGGAAGTTGAACCTAGAATCGCAAAGCAGTACAAATGCCAATACTGTTGCAGTTGCAAAAATTACCGTGGAAAGGGGATGGAGGGTGGAAAAAAAGTGTCTTTGCGTCATTTTTTGGCTCACCAGAAGATCACAAGTTTGTAGAAGAAATGCGTTTTGGGGCATCCTATAGCACAAGAAACAAGTTACTGCTTATTGCCAGATGCATTACGACTACAGGCCTCCAAAAATGCCTTTAAAGTTGGCAGTGTAAAATTCGCAAATTCACTGTCACCGCCTTCCAATGGGAAGAAAGTACGTACCCGAAGTAAAAGCAGCCAAGGGACTTAAGCGATGCCTGGCAAAAGTCAAGGGAGTTAACAACCCTGCCTGAATCGCCCAATAGGGTTACCTATATACAGGAGTTTCTTCCCTTTGGCCATTGCGCCGCCGCCGCCGCCCCCCCCACCCCCACCTGTTGGGTTTTCTTACACGCCTCTGGGCAAGTTAAATGAATAAAGAGGATTTCTAGAGTGCCCATCTACCGCACAGGATGCTTTACAATAACACTAACAACACATGCACATACGCACTCACGTGTTGGACGAGGGGATAGGCATGGCGGTGAAAAACAGTTTCTTTATCTCTGGCATTGAACGCTTTCTTCTGTCTGTTATGTTAAATAATGAACATATGTATGCGCCTTCCCTCTTCCCCCACCTCCATACCTCCTTCCCTCCTCCCCATTCCTAGTAAGCCTTATGGTTTCTGTGGACGTTAAGCACCACTTACTTACTGCGCCTATTAAACAGCTAACTTCAAATGCAAACAGTCCTAGCATGTAGATGGTACAGTCCAGACATATAACAACCATATATAGATATTAGACGATAGCTATACTCCAAGATTTCCGCCACTATGGCATTCCCAGGGCGAGCCATTGTCTACAAGAGACAAGCTACCTTCCTCCTTATTGCCTGTGGAATCACTCTGTCAAATTTCTAATAAAGTAACTGAGTAACTGATTCAGTTGTGTTATGTCAGTTTGAATGGGGCAAACATGGCAACTGGCGACGAGGATTGTGGCATTGAACATTTTCTCCCCTTTTTTTGTCTGGCAGTGAAGACAAGACTGCTCTTCCCTACTGTGACAAACTGGAGCTGATGAAGGAATTTCTGACACGTCAGGTGGACAAAGACGAAGTGGAAATGAAACTAGGTGAGTGCCCGTGTGTACTTGCTTGTGTGTGTCGTGCATGCATCTTTGCATCAGCTTAACTGACATTAAAATCAGCAACAGCTTAAGTGTGCTATAAATTGCACTGTTCCGGTTTGTTTGTGCATTTGAACCCAAGCTGTGGGAATTTGTATAAGATCAGCAAGTTGTTAGTGAACAGGACACCAACCGCCACACTGGCCAAGGCAAGTGTTCGCAAATGTGTTGCTGTTTGCTCATACAGCATCTGGATCATCTTGAATGTCCTGTGATGTTCACAAAATTAATGGTGTTTGCAAATAATTCATGGCTTGACAAAGATGGCAGCAAAATCCTCCAAAAAATAATCAGAATTTGCATTTTTTTGGTGTTTTCTGGGTTGAATCACAAAGTAAAAAAGGTCAGATCACTCCAAAACAAAGTATATGCCTCACATCTCCAGATAAGTGATTAGAAGTGTGGAAGGTGGACCTATGGCAAGTGAACTGTGAGTGAAATGTGCTTGGGATAATGAGGATGCACAGGGGACTTAATTTAACTAAAACTAGTTGCATTTCAATGTACCACTGTAAATTCTGCATACATTCCATCACGCGTTGTCTCTGTGAGTGCATTGATGACCATCACAGTACACGTCTTGTAAAATGTGGCCATTGTCCATGCTAATTCATCAGCTAAAATGCATATGGGTGCTTCATGGACATAAATTCAGAAGAAGCACATGAAGATGTGAAGTAAGTTTGATGTCATCTTCAAAACTCTTGTCAAGAGCAAGATCATCACACGGTGGAAGGAAAAAGCATCTCACAATGCAGCTTAACTGAGTCGCTCGTCAGGTCATGGGTGAAGGGCTCAGTTGTTGTGGATCTCCTTTCTCACAGTCACACTCTTCCAGTTCCACATCCCATTGTTCATCAGACTTGTTTACTACCAGGTTATCTCTAGAGAGGCTTAGTTGTTGCGGATCTCTTTTCTCTTCCAGTTTCATATTGCATTGTTCGTCAGACTTGTTTACTGCTAGGTTATCTTAGAGAGGCTCAGCTGTTGTGGATCTCTTTTCGCTTCCAGTTCCACATTGCATTGTTCGTCAGACTTGTTTACTGCCAGGTTATCTCTTGAGGCTTAGCTGTTGCGGATCTCTTTTCTCTTCCAGCTCCATATTCCATTGTCAGACTTGTTTACTGCCAGGTTATCTCTAGAGAGGCTTAGCTGTTGCGGATCTCTTTTCTCTTCCAGCTCCATATTCCATTATTAGTCAGACTTGTTTAATGCCAGGTTATCTTAGAGAGGCTTAGCTGTTGCGGATCTCTTTTCTCTTCCAGTTCCATATTCCATCGTTCATCAGACTTGTTTAATGTTATCTTAGAGAGGTACTGGCAGGGACTGAAATCCCAGACAGTAGGGGGAGGGGGAACTGTTGCCAATGCTTCACTGTCACCACCAGAATTATTTCTGCATTAAGATGGGCAGTGATTAGAGCCATTTTGATACTTTATTCATTGTAAGTGGCAAAGTCAGAAGACAGTGTCAACAAACCACAACTTTTGAAGAGAAAGGAGAGCAAAGCCTGTGAATTGAACCAGTGTCATATCATCTGCTTACCAGCCAGACGCCTTACCTCTCGGCCAAACCGGCTCATATTCCATGCTTTATTTCTGCCAACCCAGTTTATTCAGCTTCATGTAATTGATTCATTTCACTCCGGCATGACCATCACACTTGACAGGGCTCCTTCTCTCCATTATTCTCAATTGTTGTTTCGTGTCACTGTTTGTAATTTACTGAGGTGTTGTTAGCTTTTGATCAAGTCTGACAGCAGTGTTCTGGCCCAAAGATTTAAATCCTTTTCCTCCTTGTGTGTGTGTGTGTGTGTTAATGAGTTAATGCATTATTTTGGATGGTGCCACTAACATTGATCTGTTGCAGGCAACAACATCTCTGCCGTGAGGTCTGTGCCAACAGCCGTCTATTGCTTCCTCAAGGGGGCTGACAAATCCATTCCAGGACTGGAGGTGATGTCCCTCACGTGTGTGTGTGTGCGTGTGCGTGTGTGTGCGCACACACACATGGGTGTGTATGTGTGTCATGTGTGTGTGCATGTGTGCGTGTCACGTGTGTGCATATGTACATGTGTGTGTGTGTGTGTGTGTGTGTGTGTGCATGCATGCATGTGTGTGTGGGCACATGGATGCATGCATGCACAAGTGCACACACATACACCAAGTCCTGGTGATTTCCAGGAAGGAAGAGTGCCCGACACAAAATCTGTCAGACAACCAAACACACCAGGCATGCAGGTTCCTGTCACAAGGCCCAATTGAAACAGACATTGCATAACACCTGAGGCAGCAATGATAATTATGATGTATTGACAGGCTTAATGTTGTGGACAACTGGTAAAGTCACTTCCAGTAAACAGTACATCAGCATGTAGGGCAGATCACACATACAAGAGTGCATGCAGGCATAGGCACATGCGTATGCACACACACACACACACACACACACACAGTCACACACACACACACACACACACACACACAAGTCACACACAATCAGTCTTTTTCGGTTTTATTTCTTTTCTTTGTGTATTTTTCACCTTACATTTTAAAAAAGATTTTTTATACACATGTATACAAATAATAATAAAAACTTAAAGACCACAAGGACCCTTACACATTCTCCTGTCAGTCTGTACCTATTTCATACCAGATCTCACAGGTGGTGGCATGGCTGAACGCTTAAGACACTGGATCCCAGTAGCTTGCTGTGCCCTCTCCTTAGTCTTAGGATGAGGATTTAGAGGTAGTGGGTTCAAATCCCAGTTCGTATAGTAACCTACTTCACCTTCTCCATAGAGTTACAGTGGTTGGCTCAGAGCCTAGTCCTTCAGATGGGACAGAACATTAACAAATGATTCTCCTGTGTGCTACAGGTATGTGCCCTTTAACATCCTGCACCAGCAAGAAAATGTTGCCCTGGAAAAAAAAGCTCAGTTTATGTGAGATAAAATTTTTGACTATTAAATCAACATATTGGCCTTTGCCCTTGGAGGGACATTTGTCTTGAAAACAAATATAAAGTGTTCGATTCACTTAATGGCCTAATTATAATAGCAATAAAAATCTATAATATTCAACCTCTGATTTACAAGACCAAAGCTCTAACTTGAGCTATTATTGCTAAAGACATGAGAACATTTTATTTAACATTAATTGGTATACTAGGTTTTATAATAGCTCTGTTGGCTCTCACACTACAATATAAGCATCTATTAAGAGTTCTTTTAAGCTTAGAAGCAGGAACAATAAATTTATTTATAATAATATTTGCCTTATATAATAATATTTCTTTTAGAGGACAAAGATCTTTAATTTTAATTACACTTGGTGCTTGCGAAGCAAGGCTGGGATTAGCTATTCTTGTCTCTATAATTCGGGTCCAAGGAAATGATTATGTATACAGATTTTCCTCTCAAAAATGCTAGGACTAATCATCTCTAATATCCTTCTTTTCCTTTTACCTAATAAGTATCTAGGATGATATTTCAAAGTCTGAACTTTGGCAGTTATTAGTTTGTTTTCTTTATTTCACCTTTTCAGCCCTCTATGAACCTATGAAAGACTTAACTCATACATAAGTATAGATACAATATCTAATATTCTAGTGGTTCTGACTTTTTGAATTTCCACAGAACATGTCTCAGAATCCAGCTTACTAAATTTCAAATGTTGGTGGAATTTACCCAGAGCAAGCCTTGGTACTCAGCTTACTGAATTGCCATGGAGCAAGCCTTGGTACTTGACTTACTGAACTCCTAACACTGGTAGAATTTCTACCAACATTTGGAATTTAGTAAGCTGGATTCTGAGACATGTTCTGTGGAAATTTGACCAACATTTGGAATTTAGTAAGCTGGGTACTGAAACTTGTTCTATAGTAGTTCCACCAACTTTGGAAAACAGGTAGTGAGACTTGTGTTGAAATTCCACCAAGATAGGGAAGTTTAATAAGCTAGGTACTGAGGCTTGATGTGTTTAAATTCTACCAGCATTGGGTACTGAGACTCGCCATGTTGAAATTCCACCAACATAAGGAAATTTAATAAGCTAGGTACTGAGACTTGCTGTGTATAAATTCTACCAACTGAGACTTACTGAGACTGAGACTGGGTACTGAGACTTACTATGTCAAAGTTCCACCAGCATAGGGAAATTTAATGAGCAAGTGGTGAGACTTGCTGTGTTGAAATTCCACAACCATTTTCCTCAGGAGAAGAGTGAACGTATTTCCCGTATTTTCCCACAATTTGGTATCACGTCATAACCATTCAGCCACCCCTCTAGCTATGACCCTGCAAAACCTAAATAATAAACATTACGGAAAACATATCCTGCACAACAAGAGGCAACGAGACTGGTGGAATGCATGATTTGAGTCAGTGGGATAATTTGAATATGGTGATTTGGGTTCAGTTCCGGGACATTCATATAAAGGTAATTTGTTTTCATCAGATTGTAACCAAGTTCTCTTGTCATCAGTGCTTGTGCACCGTTACCTTATTTTGAAGGCTGTCCTGAATCCACCAGGCTTGTGCTCTAGCTGTTGCTATACTTTCTAGCTTGTGAGTGTGAGGTGAACATTGACATGGAAGCCTTTTTACACTTTTCATGCAGAACGTTATTTGAGATCTTCAGATTGATCGAAGCGGCTGGTGTGATTGGTGGCCTGGAACCCTCTACCACACAGTCTGTCAGCAAATAATTATTATTGCCCATGTTGTAGAACATTTGAGTAGGAGTATGTGTGAGTGTGCATGTGTTTGCTTGGGTGTAGGTGGGTGATGTGATATTTTTAATGTGGGTGTAGGCATGACTGTGGGTGGGCATTGTTTTGGCTATGATGGAGAGGTGGCGGAGGGTAGGAATAAAAGTAATGACTGTGCAGTTAATCTATCTCAGAAACAATGTTTTACTCCTTTTTATTCTGTTTGTATACTTTTACTTTTGTTATGTCGATTTGTCTAATTGCCCTTTTTTATTGTGGAATTCAAGTGACCCCAAAGGCCAATTTTCATTTTATGCATTTATTATGAAGTTATTTTGTTAAAGTACGTTTCAGTAACAGATGTACATCAGTTTTAGCCTTTGCAGTGCTGCGCCTCATAGGAATAAACTCTGTTTCTCAAATCCAGGAACGCAGTTCAGTGGAACAGACCATTTTGTACGCCATTTCCCTAGGGGGCGACACAGATACCATCGCCACCATGGCAGCAGCCATTGCTGGAGCATTCTATGGCCTGGAAGCAGTGCCACAGGCGTGGCAAGATTCATGCGAGGGCGTGGAGGATGCTTTGATGTTTGGAGAGAAAATGGCAGAGTTGGTCAGCCCTGGTGACACTCCTTGAGCGACATTATGGTCACGTACTGTGATGCTGCTGTCACAGTTTTTCTAGGATACTGTGATTGTGTTGAAGGACAGACATCATTCAAGGCAGCAAACTCAACTTAATGCAGTTGTATTGTTCATAGCCCACTGCAAACTGTCAGTATTCAGATTTATGTTCTCACTGGCTCCAGTAGATGGGGTTGTTTCAGTGACTTGGAGAGGGGGGGGGGGGGGCTGGTAAGTACTTTCAAACTTTGCTTGGTGGTGACCTCTGCTGAACTTTACAATTTTGTACCAGTTTTGGTCAACCTGGCCTAATATCAAGGTGACAGTGGTGTCACATAATTACATGTTTGTTTTTATTTATTTGTTCTTTTGCACATTCCCAGCTGATCCAGTTCAAACTTTGTACGACTATTAGTGTGATATATATCTATGGATGCACTCTAGAACAACATGATTCTCATCACAGGTTTTGTTTTTAAAATCTGAGAGATAATTTAGATGTTTCTGCTACCTTTTGCCAGATTGCTAAACGTGGCACACACTCACCAAATGCATAATTACATGGCACACATTTACCAGGCCTACATAAGAGCTGCTACAGGCTGCAAGAGACCAGTTGCATACCAGCAAAATGCTCTCTTGCAGAGATGCTGGATTTGCTGAGCAGAGTTTAATCATGCCACACACTCACTCGACACTGAATGCCTGAGCCTAGTTGGGGGTTTTCATATATGGATGCACTCGAGAACATGTTTCTCATCACAGGTTTTTTCAAGGTTAAGCAAATAAAAGCACACACAACTTACAAGCCTAGAACTGAGTCTGCGTTGAGTGATCCAAGGATCAAGCAGTTACGGAGATCAAACGGCAGGTGGTAAGTTGCAAATATTCAAAGCATGACTATGAGGTATATAGTGTACCGCCAGTACTTTGCACAGTGAACAGTTCATTCCACAGGATTTTCTTGGTTCACTGTAAAATAATAAATGCGTGCAATATTAACTGGTGTTATGTTTGCCTTGATGAGCTGCTATTCAAGACCAATTGGCTGCAATAAAATAATAATGAAAATTTGTAAACCACCTACCCTGCATTTCTTCTTTCTGGTATTTTGTGATAGGCAAATGGACTCCTATTGTGCAGATTTCGTGGGTAACTGTGTCCAAATAAATTTATATTCTGACATTTTGTTTCTGCCTTTCTGATTTGAGTTTACACCAGGGAGAGATGTATGAAGAGGTGGCTAACGGTTTTCAGTGCTAGCAGTGTGATTGACTAAGTCACAGATTCCAGCTAAGGTCTACTCACTTTGGTGTGAGTGTCTGCCTGGCTCTGGATTTTGGTTTTATTTGTGTGTTTTTCCCCGTAGTGCTTTGTTTGTTTGTTGTTTTGGATGATTTTAATCCTGCATTGTTCCTCTTGGGTATTTTCATATGGTAAACCATGGATTCTTTCCCCTCAGAAAACCAGTGGTAACACAGTCAGGCCAGGGATCCATTCTTATTTCACCATCGCAAATTCCTATGTTGGTTAATTATTTTGGATAACAGTTTTTGTAGTGGCAAGTGAACTCCCAAACATGCTGAAATAACCATTTCTGTCTCACCCAAAAGAGACTTAGGGGTTGTTGTTGTTTTTGTGTCTTGTTATTTGTTGTTGTTTTGGATGGCATTGGTAGTTTCTCTTTTTTTTTCTTTCTTGATCAGTAAGTGATCCTGTGACCCCGAGTTCAAACCTGCACATTCTCAACCCCCAGTCCTTCATCACTGCCACCAGACCACCTCAGTTTACTCTGAGGTATTTTGGAGGGGGTGGAGAACAGACAGCCTCTTCCTTAAACTCCAAGTACCGGTTTACAACATCCTTCCTCCAACCACTGCCACAATTGATTACACCATAGGTCTCGAAAACCTGTCAGTTAACGGATAGTTTTTCCTTGACATTCAAATGGCTGGAAGTTTTTAACAGACAACTCAGATTATATCAGGCGTTTCTTCTGTAACTGCCCACCTTGCTTACAGTTACACCAGCACAAATAAAACCAGAATTGTTTGAACTGAAGCGGAACTTTTTATACCTGGGACGGACGCACCTCATATTCACGTGCATGCATGCTTGGATGCTATGTTGTTTCCACAGTCTTATTAGCATCCAAACCTTTTGGAGAGTGCTGACAGCATCAGTGGACAGCTGTGCAGAGATAAGGAGAGCCCTTTTAGTGGTGTAACCAATTCTGGCAGAGTTTGGAGGAAGGTGCCATAAAGCGGAAAGCAATGTTTAGTGTGTGGCTATTACCCAGACAACGCAAAGCAGGGCCTGCTTACATATCCAGATGTAAGTAAAAGTGGCACTGTTCTGTTTATTATTTAAGCTTCATTAGTATTTTTAAAAAAATATATAAAAATGTCACAAGAAACCACCCTGGCAATGATCCTGTGCAACTGTAATCTACATCAAGAATGCCCAACATTCATACATGCATAGCTGTATACACACATTTTATGATTTATAACTTGTTATGCAAAATAATCATGCCAACCATGTACGTTTTCTTTCTTTTTATATGTATTTTTTTATTTTTTATTTTTATTTGTAACATTGATCCTATAATGAAGCAAAACCAGTCATCAGCTGGGCAGAATCAGAACCTGAATGGAGCAGACGTCATTCATAACCTGTTAGCATGGGAGCACTCTTTCTCACCCTATGCAGCAAATTAAAACAAGATTCAGGCACCATTCAATACACATATTTAGCACCCCTCCGACCTCATCCCTTGTGAAATGGTCACCAGCTTTCTTTATTTACATTTCAGAAGCTCAGTGGGTTAAGAGTTCTGATGAAGTGTGAGGGGGGGGGGGGGGGGGGGCAATCCCCAGGGTGCTAACTTTTCACCTCCAGTATGGGATACTACCTTTCAGACTCGTCAGAGGGTTTTCTCCTAGAACTCCAATGCACCTCCCAGCCACCTTTACCATTTGGTACAGATACAGTTACCTGTATATTAAAAAAAATCTATAATTACAGATGGATGAACATTTTATATACAATATATGGAAATGGCAGGGTAGTAATTTACAGATTAGGTGGCACCTAATGGCAGCAAACGTCCTATCCATCATTCCTTTGGGCTCATCCTGACAAGATGCATTTTTAGGAGAACAAAGGCAAGCATGTATCATATGGGCCCTGTTGATGGGAATGGATTTTTTAACACACGCACACACACAAATGGGCCCTATTATTGATAGGAACAGATTTTAAAATCTAAAAAAATTATCTCCACAATTGGACCTCTTTTGTTTATTTCGCTCACACAGCGACAACCAATCAGTCAACCACAAAGTTCTACAACTCCTCCAAAGTGGACGTTGGGGAAACGTGCTGACAGTGACTTTGTGCCTACCAAGATCTGACCAAATTCAATCATTCTGGATGCCCCCAGACTTAGTAAAATTTCCGGTTCATTCAATCCGTTTACCGAGAAAAGCTCTGGCACCTGGCTGGCCATTGTTGTTATTATTTTATATATACTTTTTCGGGGTCTGCATGTGTGTAAGGGTGTTGTGTTTCAGTGTGTGTCAGTTTCACTGCTTTGTATGACTAAGTATGTGTAGTAATGTATTATTATGCTACTGATTTTTGTGTGAGCATTTATGCATTCCATGCTTTTAAGCAAATGACAAAGCACTTTGAGTCGCCAAACACGCACTATAAATTCCATATTATTATTAATATCAGTTATAATTATATCATGGCTCAAACATCAGGCAGAGTTTGACATCACAGTTCAATTTGTGATGCCGCAGTGAGGAATAAATGTCAAACCTCATCAGAGATAGGTCAGGGTTGTTCGGCAGAAATCATTTGAAAGGTGCAAAAACACAGCTGCCAGTGTGGCCGTTATAAAGCACAGTAGTCTGTACCAGTGAGGTCATGAACAAAGCTGGAATATACAAAAGCATCATATGCATACTAACTCTGTTCTGCTCTTCATTAGTAAAGAAGGAGCCAACATGGCTGTACCCCCTGATTCAAAGGGGATATTTTTATTTTTTATTTTTTTAAGTACTCTTTTACAAAATATATATTGATAGCAAATGCAGAATGCAGGTGGAAATATCTGCACGTTTATATATGAATGACCCAAATCAATTAAATTTAAAAACAATAATATATGAGTGACCCAAAAGACATGTTCATTTTATGCATTTATTATGAATAATAAAGTTCATTTGTATTGTATTTTCTACATTTCCAGGCTGACTTATGTCTTCATTTCACTTCCCCTCTTAACAATATGCATTATTATTACTGTTATTAACATTACATTTACATTTCTTTAGATATATATGTATATATATTTTTATTTTTATTTTTTAAAGGGGGGGTGGGGGGTAATGGAATACAATTGCTAGATTATGCAACAGTATTTTTAAGGTAGTGCATGGGTTGCCGACCACATTAACAATCATTTGTATCAGACAGATATGAGGTTGATCATCACACACAGTGCCAACCTAAACTTACACAAGCCAGAAACTTCAGCACCAATGGAAAAACACTCAAATGAAACTGAACAAGTGTGTTGTATTATACTGTAATAAAAAATTCTTAAGGGATTACTGTCTGCACACGTATGCACATCAATGGAAAAAAAAGATCAGTTTCAATATAATCCCATGTTAAAAGCCATAATCATGTCCAAAAGCCATGTCAACCCCCACCCAAATTTTGTTTTAAAAACTGGATTATTTCAGGACTTGTGAGGTGCATTCATCAGACTTGCTTATCCTTGGACCAAAAAAGCAGACTCCTGATGGCTTTAAGAAGTTAGAGTTAGCAAGTTGTTTTCACATCAGCATCTTGTCTAGCTCAAAAGCTGTTTGGAATTTGCTTGTTCCTGATGAAAGAAAATTCTTAACATGTTACAGTCTTGTGACAAAAAACAACAACAAAAGTTTGGACAACCTTGCCACTAGGTAGGGAAATCAATATTTTCAACATTATTTACCGCAGACCTCACAGTGGATTGTCACCGATACTTGAGCCAACTCATAAATTAGTGCATGCCTGTGCTAATAATTAGTAACGAGACTCCTAAAGTCCCCCAGACCCATGCTAATTAATAATGCTAAGACTGCTAAAGTTCCCCCGGCTTGTGCTAATTAGTAATATTAAGATTCCACTAAAGTCCCCCAGGCCCGTGCTAATTAGTAATATTAAGACTCCACTAAAGTCCCCCAGGCCCATGATAATTAGTAATATTAAGACTCCACTAAAGGCCCCCAGGTGCATGCTAATTAGTAATAAGAACTCCACTAAAGGACCCACCCCCCCTATTCTAATTAGTAAAAAGAAGTCTGCTAAAGCCCCCCGGGCCCCTGCTAAGTAGTAATGAGACTGCTAAAGTCCCCTAGGTCCATGCTAATTGGTAATAAAAAAACTCAGCTAAAGTCCCCCAGGCCTATGCTAATAAGTAGCAAGACTCTGCTAAAGTCCCCCAGGCCCGTGCTAATTAGCAACAAGACTCCACTAAAGTCCTCCAGGCCCGTACACGGACTCTCCGTACATGGGGACAGGGCAGAACTTCTGCTCGCGCTGCTCGGCATCCAGGTCAATGATGTCTCCCTGGTAAGGCGGCTGCTGCTGCTGATGCCCAGCCTGCAGGGGGTCGCCAACGCCAACCCTCCCTGCACCACCAGGGAGGGGGAAACCTCCACCGCCAGCATCCCCGAACCCATACTCCCCATAGGCACCACCCAGGCCGCCACCAAAGGCGCCAGAAGGGCCACCGTCGCTACCATCACCCCCCGCGTACCCTGCCCCTGGGAACTCGCCGGCACCCACCCCTCCCCCTCCCGCTCCTGCCAGATAGGCCTCTCTCTCATCCGGCTCCCAGTAGTCGAGCTTGGAGTGGTAGACGTAGTAGCATGGGTAGCAGCAGAGGCCAGGCTTGGATGGGCACTGAGGGCAGTGGTACACAGACTCCTTGGGGTGCTTCCGCGCTGGGCTCGGGGTGTAGCCTGAGCGACGGAGGCACACCTTGCACCGCTTGCTGGGGTACTTCTTCTTCTCCGTGGGCGGCACGCGCTCCAGCACGTGGCACTCAGTCAGGCGCGCCACATCCTCCGGTTTGGTGTCTGGGGGGAGGTCCTCGGGTTTGAACCTGGGCTGCATGGGGGGGATGGAGAGGGTGGTGCGGATGGGGGTCGGGTAAGGCACACTGGGGACGGACAGTGTGGGGGCATTGGTCGTTGTTGTGGTGGTGGTGGTGGTGGCGGTGGTGGGTGCAGCGGCGGGTGGAGGTGGAGGAGGGGGTCGGGCGTCATCGCTCGTTGTCGTCGTCGTTGTCGCTGGCGGGCTGGCAGTTTGTGTGGTGTCTGAAACAGAGGCGTTGAGAATGTTCGTCAACAAGGAATGGTGAAGATATTTTTCCTGTGCAAATGGAGTACTTACTTCTTTTCTTCTTTGCGTGTTTTTCCTTCCTTTCTTCTTTGTCCTGAGCTTGCTCTCTGTCTCTCTGTGTCTGTCTGTCTGTCTCTCTCTCTCTCTCTCTCTCAGTCTCACACACATACAAGTGCGCGCATGCATGCACACACACACGCATGCACACACAATCACCACCAAACAAGCTGTGTAGTTAGCACATGTAAAGTCAGCACTGAGACAAAGACCGAAGACACGTACAGTACAACGAAAACATGAGCATAATAATATTTGGGAAATCAACTAAAACCAAGGATCGTCAGCAGTAACCAATCACATGCTACATGTCATGTCACAATCAAAACAAAGCAGAAGAAGACAGGGGTGCCGATGATCACAGTAATGATGACCCTATACTGCAATGATGACGACGGCGATGGTTGCTGATAAGAAGAATGATGCTACTGCTGCTGTGAAGACAAGGACAGTGAACAGACATCACCCAGGAACCTCCTCCGTCCATTCACATCATGCCCGTCTTCATCATTCCGGGCTGGTCTCCACTGATGAATCATTACAACAGACAGGTTGAAGTCAGCATTTCTCGCCAGGTCACTGAACTGGTTTGTTCGTGTTGTCAGGTTGTTGTTGGGTTGTTTTGTTTGTCTGTGTTTTGTTGTTCTTTTTTATGTGTGGCTTTGTTGTTGTTGCAAACCTTACCTTCAGGACAATTGAGTGCCTTACATTCTGTATCGGTAACATATTATTCCTATCCATTGTGTGTGCAATGCGCAGCCAAACGTTACCTCAGACAATTTTGTCCCTACTCATAACTGGTGCAATGTGCAGTCTAGTGTCAAAATGGACAGTTGTTTCTTTCACATCTGTGTGCAATTAAATAATAATAATGGGTAATTAAGAGATAAATGTTACTTCAGTGGTAATTTGCTCTCACCGTTAGATCTATATCATAACAATGCATAATGTGCATGCAAGAAAACCAGGTATACAGTACGAAATCTAGCTACTCGGTTCCTGAACGTCAGTAAACATTCGGAAGTTCCCTATAAGAGGCGATACATCCGCCAGCCATATTGCATTCCAGCAAATAAACAGATGCAATCCCCCCCCCCCCCCCCCTTCTCTTTTTTAAACAACTCAGATGTCGCGCTCATTGCAAAATTTTGCGTAAATACTGCATTTTTCGAGTGCCGTACGCATTTTAGCCACATCGCTACGTCACCGTACGCAAAATGACAACACAGAATAAACAAGCTATGGCTCACTGGTGTCCGCCGCATCACTGAGCGCTAGATCTACCCGCAAACTCAGTGTCATCTCAGCCATTCAAGTCCAGTCAATGAAGGGAGGAATCTAGACAAAATAAACGCGTTGACTACCATAATGTTTGGTCTAGGTAAGGCGACGGTGATACCTCCCCCCCCCCCCCCCCCAAAAAAAAAAATCAAATAATAATAATCTGATCCATGCGCCTCGGTAGCACCCTGTCTGTGAATAAAATTTGCATACTTTTCCGGAAAACAAAAATGATTAATTTGAAACCGAATCCAAACGAACTCGTATAGATCTGGAATAGATCGACCTCCGTATCAGACTGGCCAGAAATCGCGTATTTTGCCAAATTGATCAGTAATATTTTCCGGTTAGTCGACAGAGGACACAATCTCAGACATGGAATTTGGAACGACCCAGTATGCCTAGTTTGTCAGCGTATAATATTATCAGAATTTACTGAAAGGTAGAAGACTACGAAACCCAAAACAAAACGCGCGTGAACGACGGAATACGAGTGAGAAAAAATGGCGGCAGCCTCGACTTCAACTTCATCTCGTTACTGAATTCCACGGTAGACGAGAACTGGGTTTGCCGACATCGTCTTCTGCAGTTCATCTTCGGAAAATGATGCCGCGTACGATGTTCCGATCTATGCAAACTTTTTGTGAACGGCAAATTTCCTAAATGTTTCCACTTTGTGTGTGTGTGTGTGTGTGGCACGAATAGGCCTTTTTATTATTTTCATCTGCCCACTTTATAGCCCATTTTGGGTTTGTATATATGTGTTAATTTTAGGTTATCCTGTACGCATTTTTCGTGCCATTGACGCCAAATACGTAATGTCGGTTGACGCAAATCTCTTAAAAGGCAGCGCGATCCCTGAACAACGTTGAAATGTGTAAAGAATCGGCTGATCACCATCTCATCCTCGAAAGGTTACTTAATTCTTGAATTTTTACGTCCTTAAGGACGAATCACATTCAGTTTTCTCCATACCGGAGGAAGAGAGAATGTAACAAAGGCAAGAGAATGTAACAAAGGCAAGAAAGAAAACGAACAAACAAAACGAAGCAAATGAAAAAATAATCAGATGTGTCATGGAAGGAAGAGAGAATGGAAGAAAAGCAAGAAAGAAAAACGAACAATCAAAACGAAAAAATAATGAGATGTGCTAGAGATGCATTTAGTAATCACCTTAAACATAATTTATTAGCAACAGAGAAAATAAATCCACCAAAATGAAGCCAATGAAGAAATAACGAGATAATTTGAGACGTATAGTGTTATTATATATGACCACAAGTAAAAACATCTTAATCAATCAACCAACGAACCGATGGTACAACATAATAAACGATGATAGGAATGAAATGTGATGGTACCTGCATTCTCCCCTAAAATCTCTCCACCAACTGAAAGTTTATGAGTAGATCAAATTTCACTCCTATCAGCGTT
>JABMCL010002109.1:0-100000 GCA_018857735.1 Alviniconcha marisindica | reverse complement strand
GCGCGCTTCAGTTTCTCCCTGGCCTTCTTGGCGTGCGTCCTCAAAGTCTGACGAAGCAACTGGAGCTCTATGGACATGCTACAGTCGACTCCCCCTGCAGACCTCTCTGGATGGCATCAATGTCCAAGTCTCCATGGAGTCTCATTAAGCGTCCTCAGGCGCAGAGCTAGAGGTCCAGGCCGCGCCTTTCTCCCTGGCTTTCTCGCTGGAGCTTTATGGACATGCTACTGTCGACTCCCCCTGCAGAACTCTCTGTATGGCAATGTCCAAGGTCTCCATGAAGTCTCATTAAGCGTCCTCAGGCGCGGAGGTCCAGGCCGCGCCTTTCTCCCTGGCTTTCTTGGCGTGCGTCCTCAAAGTCTCGCGCGGCAGCTGGAGCTCTATGGACACGCTACGGACAGACTCCCCCTGCAGAACTCTCTGGATGGCCACGTTCAGGGTTTCCGTGGAGTACTTCCTGTAGCCCCCACCGGTGACTACGATGCCGCGGCAGTCTCTGAACGTGTCAGTGCTCTGAACGTTGAGCGGCACGGGACCCAGCTCTAGACCGGTCTGTCTCGGTAGCGTGGGACCGTCTGCAACACACAACAACCTTCTTTGTAGCAGAGCTTCTTCCTGTGGGTTTCAAGTTCTGTCGGTTCTCAGAACATTGAATACTTCGTTCAGTTCAGTTCAGCATGCGTCTGGTGATTTCGATGCGACAGTGGCTTAGGAGTACGGCATTTGCGTGACGTGTCTGCTGGCTTTCGGGTGGTTAGTTAAGAGGCTAAATGACCTCAGGACATTATTGTGTGGTTTTTTGTTTGGTTGTTTTTTTCTTCTTCTTTTCTTGAGGTTTTAGATTTAACGCACCCACGCATGCAGGCACGACACGCACACACACACACACACACACACACACACACACACACACACACACACACACACACACACACACACACACCGCGAGCGCGACACGAGTAAGCAACAAACACCCCCTAAAACACACCCTCAAAACAAAACAAATGCCTACAAACACAATTCCAGGTCCGAAAGCGCTAAATGTAGGCAAACGCCAAGAACGATTAGCGCTTGAAACCAATCATTTTAAGACGGCGACCTATACCGTGCATGGTGTACGTCCCGCTCCGTCTAAGAAATCACACACCTTCGTGGTCTGAGAGCTTTGAACAGGCTCCCTCTACAAAATCACACACCTTCAAAGTCTGAGGGCTTTGAGCTGACTTATAGCTCTCCCTCTGCAAGACTGCACACTTTTGTGGTCTGAGAGCTTAGAGCAGGCCCCTTCTACGAAATCACACACCTTCGTGGTCTGAAGGCCTTGAGCAGGCTTATAGATCTCCCTCTAGAAAATAACTTACATTCGTGTCTAAAGGCCTTGAGCAGGCTTATGTATCTCCCTCCACAAAATAACTCACATTCATGGTCTGAAGGCCTTGAACAGGCTTATAGATCTCCATTCACAAAATAACTCACGTTCATGGTCTGAAGCCCTTGAACAGGCTTATATATCTCCCTCTACAAAATAACTCACATTCGTGGTCTGATGGCTTTGAGCACGCCCCCCCTACACAATCATACACCTTGGTGGTCTGAGGGCAAAGCGCATGAGCTGTATGAAAGTCGAGGTGGCCGTCCTGGGATCCCCGTCACTAACAAGCCTTATGGTTTCT
The DNA here is from genome assembly GCA_018857735.1 of Alviniconcha marisindica. NCBI lineage: Eukaryota > Metazoa > Mollusca > Gastropoda > Provannidae > Alviniconcha > Alviniconcha marisindica. The sequence goes on along the minus strand of JABMCL010002109.1, from coordinate 98,327 downwards.
GTGTAAGTAAAGCACCATGAAAGAAGAAGCTCTGAGGGCTTTGAGCATGGTTACAGCTCTCCCTCTCCAAAATAACACACCTTCGTGGTCTGAGGGCTTAGAGCAGGCTCCCCCTACAAAATCACACACCTTTGTAATCTGAGGGTTTTGAGCTGACTTACAGTTCCCCCTCTACAAAATTGCACACCATCGTGGTCTGAGAGCTGACAGCAGGCTCCCTCTACAAAATAGCACACCTTCGTGATATGAGGGCTTAGAGCAGTCTCCCTCTACGAATAACACATCTTCGCGGTCTGAAGGCTTAGACTCCCTCTACAAAAATCACACGCATTCGTGGCCTGAGGGCTTAGAGCAGGCTCCCTCTACAAAATCACACACCTTCGAGGTCTCAGGGTTTACAGCAGGCTTTAGCTCTCCCTCTATAAAATCGCACACCTTCGTGGTCTGAGAGCTTGGAGCAGTCTCCCTCTACAAAATCACACACCTTCGGCTTAGAGCAGGCTTCCTATACAAAATCACACACCTTCGTGGTCAGTAGCTTATAGCTCCGTCTATAAAACCACACACCTTCCTGGTCAGCAGGCTTATAGCTCCGTCTACAAAATCACACACCTTCATGGTCTAAAGCAGGCTCCCTCTACAAAACCACACACTGCTGGACCAACTCGACGGGTCGGGCCACGTCACATTTGCTGACCTCACAGTCTGTATGCAGACCTCGAGTGGTGCTGACTCCTGCTGGACCAACTCGACGACTCGACGGCTCGGACCTTGTGTCACCGCTATTGACCTCACAGTATGTAGACCTCGAGTGGTGCTGGCTCCTGCTGGACCAACTCGACGGCTCGGGCCACGTCACAGTTGCTGGCAGTCTGTATGTAGACCTGGAGTGGTGCTGGCTCCCACACACCGAGCATCGCTGGCAGTGGTTAGAGGAAGGATGTCGTAAACCGGTGCTTGGAGTTTGGCCGGCTCCTCCTCGTATTGCACTTCTTTCCCTTGCGGGTCTGACATCGGACAGTTCGTTCTGCTGGGTTCTCTCCAGCAAACAGGGCTCCAGCTCAGTCAAGGCTGTGACCTCGCCGTCAACTTTATGTACCTTCAATGAATAAGATTACTTGTGTGCCAGGTGGTAGTTTTCGTGCCTGTGTTGCTTGTGCCCATGTTATGTGTTTGTGTGACGTCAGCTGAGCGCAAGTAACCCCCCTTAGATCAGTGCGAGGTGGCGCGCCCCCTGGTGGGTGGCTGGACAACTCTCATGGCTGGACCATGCATTGGTTTATGACCTCACAGCAGTATGCAGACACAGCTGACTTCACTGGGTGATGCGATTCCTTTGGCGGGTGGACCACACACCAAGTTGTTGACCTCACACTAGCATACAGGCACAGCTGACGTCATTGGGTGACAAAGGTGGACCACACCCAAGTTGTTGATACCAAATTTTACATATATCTATATATATGCAGACACAACTGACTTCACTGGGTGACGCTGTCTCCCTTGGCGGATGGACCACATTCAAGTTACTGAACTCCCAGCATTATAGCACCAAGCTGTTGACCTCACACCAACATACAATCTGACTTCATTGAGTGACGAATGTGGACCATGCACACCAACATACACACACACATCTTTACTGACTTCAGTGGATGGCGAATGGCCCACACGCAAGTTCTTGACCTCACACCAACATACAGACACGGCTGACTTAACTGGGTGACGCTGGTTCCCTTTGCGGGTGAACTACACCCAAGTTGTGATATCACAGCACTACAGACACAGCTGACTTAACTGGGTGAAGCTGGCTCCGGGCAGGTGGAACACACCCCAGTTGTTGACTTTATACCAAAATAAAGACACAGCTGACTTCACTGGGTGGACCACACCCAAGTTTTTGACCTAACAACACTACGGACCCAGCTGACTTAATTGAATGAGGCTGGCTTCCTTGGCGGGTGGAACACGCCCAAGTTGTTGACTTCACACCAAAATACGGACACAGGTGAGTTCACTTGGTGGACCACACACAGCACTACAGACACAGTTGACTTAACTGAGTGACACTGGCTTCCCCTGGCAGGCGGACCACACCCAAGTTGTTAACCTCACACCAACATACAGACGCAGCAGGCTTCAGTAGATGACACTTGCTCCACGGCACTTCCCTCGGTGGGCCTCGCAAGTGGACAGTTTGTAATACAGGGACAGCACCCTGGTTGTTGACCTCATAGCACTATAACAGACACAACAGGCTTCAGTGGGCGACGCTGGCTCTACGGCACCTCCCTCGGTGAGCCTTGCAAGTGGACAGTTTGGAAGACAGGGACAGCACCCAAGTTGTTGACCTCACACCAACATACAGACACAGCAGGCTTCAGTGGGCGACGCTGGCTTCCCGGTACTTCCCTCGGTGGGCCTCGCAAGTGGACAGTTTGGAATACAGGGACGGCACCCAAGTTGTTGACCTCACAGCACTATAACAGACACAGCAGGCTTCAGTGGGCGACGCTGGCTCCACGGCACTTCCCTCGGTTTGTAATACTGGGACAGCACCCAGGTTGTTGACCTCACAGCACTACAGACACAGCAGGTTTCAGTGGGAGACGCTGGCTTCCCTGTACTTCCCTCGGTGAGCCTCACAAGTGGACAGTTTGGAATACAAGTTGTTGACCTCACAGCACTATAACAGACACAGCAGGCTTCAGTGGGCGACGCTGGTTCCACGGCACTTCCCTCGGTGGGCCTCGCAAGTGGACAGTTTGTAATACAGGCTGTTGACCTCACACCAACATACAGACACAGCAGGCTTCAGTGGGCGACGCTGGCTTCCCTGTACTTCCCTCGGCGGGCCTCGCAAGTGGACAGTTTGTAATACTAGGGCAGCACCCAAGATGTTGACCTCACAGCACTACAGACACAGCAGGTTTCAGTGGGCGACGCTGGCTTCCCTGTACTTCCCTCGGTGAGCCTCACAAGTGGACAGTTTGTAATACAGGTTGTTGACCTCACAGTACTGTAACAGACACAGCAGGCTTTCAGTGGGCGACGCTGGCTCCACGGCACTTCCCTCGGTGGGCCTCGCACTTGGACAGTTTGTAATACAGGGACCGCTCCGGCACACTGCACTCCAGGGCGGCCTGCGGGGTGCTGTGCCCTTGGTGGACCAGCTCCACGGCCCGGGCCATGTCCGCCTGCGAGTACTGTTTGTAACTGCCCGTCAACTGTCTACGTGACCTCGGCAATGTCCGGCCTACCGGCCCTACCGCCCACGAGCCTGAAAGTAAAACAAACACATGCCCTCAGTCACCGCCAAACAGGTAAAAACCGTTCTGCTAAAAAGGTCACTCACTTTACGCTATGCTCTGTCAATGGTCATTCTTTTCGTACAGCTTTAATATCAAAGTTACGGCCGATGCTATGTCGCATGTTGTGGTGTATGCCTTGCCTATAATAAATCAACAAAACAAGGGAAGTTAATGAGCGCTCGAACGACGTCACGTCACATGAACACAACAACAAAAGACCAAAATCGCGACGATAACTCTCACCTGGCATACCAGTAAATACAAGGCACAAAAATTCCAACAAAGGTATGTATCCTCTCCTGTAATGGCTAACGTATCGCTATATATTATGCAAGTTATGATCAGTTCATCTCAGTGAAAACAAAGATGCATAGAGACTGGCGAAGGTCGTGGCGAATGCTTTTTAGCTATTTTGACCAGTAACATCTGCAGTTGTGCTGCACTGTTTCTGGAGGCTTCTAATCTGATTGTTTTGACCACACGATTCATGACTTTAATACTACTAGACTAGTACTACCAACAATCACACAACTGCTTCACTGTTATTAGCACTGATCCAGTTTGTGCTTGCATTGGCGCATGCAAATGGCTGTGTTGGAATGCATGGATGCATTTGTGCGTGCACGTGTATTTATGTGCGTGCGCGCGAACGTTCATATGTGTGTGTGTGTGCGTGCGTGCGTGCGTGTCTGTCTGTCTGCCTGCCTGTCTGTGTGAGTGAAAAGCCATCCAAATACCGATTTTTCTCAAAGGTTGTTCCGAAATCTATCAGGGCCTCAAAAGGTGCGTCAGTGTTCAGCTGTAGCAGAAGCCGTAATGTGAGCAAGCTTGTAATCACAGCATCAACTTTATTCCGCACACGCACACACACACACACACACACACACACACACACACACTGAAACAACACAACACACTACTCATCATCAATAACATTAACAGACACACAACACCAGTGCTCGCTTTTCTTGGTTTACTAGACAATGTTAATGCTCAAATACAGTATACAAATTACACACAAACTTAATATGGTATCAGTCATCAGAAAAGAAAATAGAATAAAATTGAGTAAATGCTCAGTCTACTCACATTCACAAAGGGGAGGGGAGGGGGGGGGGGGATAACTTTCATTATAAGGACATGTTTAAACTGTCCTATCACCTCAAAAATGGCTCAAGCTAGTGAACCTGATATGAGCGCATCAAACTCAACAACAGACTCAACACAGTCCAGAAACCTGCTTATAATACCGCACCCGTGAAAATGCTGATATTAATGTTTCTGAAGAGGAAGAAAACACGCCAAGTATCTCGACTGAATACATTATCAAGCTACGCTGCAAAAAACATAATGTTCATGATCATGTCTGTATTTACAACAGTCCTACACAGTTTAAGTCTCAGCTTTCCCAGGGTGCAGTGACCGCGAGATTCGATGAAGGGTGCCGTGAACGAGGGATTCGATGAAGGGTGCCGTTAACGAGGGATTCGATGAAGGGTGCCATGACCGCGAGATTCGATGAAGGGTGCCGTGAACGAGGGATTCGATGAAGGGTGCCATGACCACGAGATTCGATGAAGGGTGCTGTGACCGCGAGATTTGATAAGGGTGTCATGACTGCGAGATTCGATGAAGTGTGCCGTGACCCAGGGATTTGATGAAGGGTGCCGAAAGTGGATACTGGCTGAATGTGAAAAGCAACTCGGTGGAGGTTCTCAGGAGGCCATGTATTGTCTCGATTATTTATTGATTATTTAACTGTCTTAAACAAGAATGACTGATACGTTTTAAAACGAGTTCTTTTTAACGCTTTTATGTGTTTGGATCTTTACTCAAGTTAACAAAAAATTCAGAGACCAGAAATGCGTCAATTACCACCCTTGCAGGTCAAGGTCCCAAAATGCACTTTTGTGGGAGCACGTTCATCTAAATAACCACCATAATAATAGAACACAAACGTGCCAAGAAAATACGACACATACATTCGCCATTCCAATGATTCCTAAAATCAGGTCAAAATCACCAAAACGTCTAAACCTCAATGAAAGGTGACCATCACGGAAAGTCAGTTTGAAAGATCACGCACAACGACCTCGGACTGATTATCGATACTTAACACCCTGTCGACCACCAAGGCCATAAATATGAGGGTGAGATATTCCCCCCCCCCCCCAGAAAGAGTGTCACTCCCGCAGCCGATGACAACACCCGTGACACCGTTTTTGTCGTCGTCGTCGTTGTTTTGTTTGTTTTGTGGGGGGGGGGGGGGGGGGGGGGGAACCAGTGTTAAACATCCAGATATTGTCGTGAACGGACAGACTACGACTGATCACCACACAGACCGACACAACTTTTTATGTTAATAATATATATAAACATACAAATTTTAACCCAACAACAACAAAAAACGAATGCTTCACAAACACAAATGTTACTAGACCAGAAACGTATCAGGGCAAACAGACCGTTATTTCCCGGCAGATATTATCCTGAGTGCTACACCCCTCCTTGCCCCAATGTATTCCTCAGAATACCAAATGATAACAATGTCAGTGAACAAGAACGTAGCCACAAAACAAAATCGTTATTCTTTTTTATTTCTTTTAAATGCAAGCATGCTTGCCAATACATACACCACGCACGTACGTAAACAAACACAACACACACACACACACACACACACACACACACACACACACACACACACACACACACACACACACTCACACACACACACTACACCTCACACACACACACACACACACACACACACACACACACACACACACACACACACACACACCAATGAAAAAGACAACACGCAGGCGCAGCCAATCCCAATGAATCTTGAGGCGTGCTCCTGGAGCCACAAGTAACAACACGTAATGAATGATTACACTGCTCGAACACAAACCGTTCCTTAACGTGCCTTCAGGCTAATCAACCAACTTCCAGAGCTGCGACGAGAGCTGAAGCAGACAAGAACCACGCCGCTGAAGCTGCCCTTGTTGATGATATCAGTGTGTACAACATGTTAATAAAGAAACTAGCCTTCTCAAACTGTGCTTTCTTTTTCCAGCCAGTAGAAGATATTAAAACCAAAATATTAAAAACCAATGAAGGATTTGTTTTTCGTGGATTTTGTACTGATTTTGAAAAGTGACACACCTGCGGCCTCTTTGGTGTTCAGTGTGAGCACGCACCATGTGCATGAGATTTTTCACTGAGTGGGGTGAGAATTATTCTCTATAATCGATATAAAATTCACCCCCCACCCCCCCCCTTTTTTTTCTTCTTTCTTTTTTCTATTTTAAATACCCCGGGTTAAAAAGCAATCCTGAGAAGGCTAGTTGGTTTTATTGTTTTTATTTATTTTTATTTACTTGCTTTATAACGTTGTCAAAGCCAGACAAACGAATTTCCTTTTCTTTTTTAAAGCAACAAAAGTATTTCTCTATTGTAGAGTTCTCGACACATCGAACCGACATCCCTCACACAGCTGAGTGACGTGCAACAACAGAAGCTAGAGGAATGCATCGCCTGATCAAGTTCTATACCTGAACGATAGCACGTACACAACGCACGCTGCCGAGTAACACGTCGGTAGCCACTGTCCCATGTTGAGGATGAAGACACTCTCCACGATGGACTGTCCGCCTCTTCTTGCAGTGTGGGCGCAACACGCCACCTACCGCCGACCCAGAAACGTCTGCACTACCACTGCACTCACGCTTCCCCAGTGGTCTAAAACTCGCTATGTATTGATAACCACCTCTCTTTTTTTCTTCCTTTTTTTTTGGGGGGGGGGGGGGGGTTTAAAATACAAGATATCTATAATCCACAGCGCCATTATGAATCTGGCCAATTCTATTCTCTTTCTACAGTTGCTGTGTTTGACATTTGCTCACTGTAGGTCGGTCTATTCACTGCAAGTTAGTTACTGGATTTATCGTCCCGCGAGCCGCACAGGGCCAGTAATATTCAAGTAGCACTGTGAATGGCCAGCAATGTTCTAGTTGCCTTGTAAATTGCCGGCAATGCTCTAGTAGCACTGTGAGTGGCCAGCAATGTTCTAGTTGCCTTGTAAATTGCCGGCAATGTTCTAGTAGCACTGTGAGTGGCCAGCAATGTTCTAGTTGCATTGTGAATTGCCGGCAATGCTCTAGTAGCACTGTGACTGGCCAGCAATGTTCTAGTACTTAGCACTGTGGCCAGCAACGTTCTAGTACCTAGCACTAAGACCGACCAGCAATGTTCTAGTACTTAGCACTGTGACCGACCAGCAATGTTCTAGTACTTAGCACTGTGACTGACGAGCAATTATCTAGTACTTAACACTGTGACAGGCCAGCAATGTTTTAGCTGCTTTGTGAATAGCTAACAATGTTCTAGTAGCACTGTGATCAGCCAGCATTGTTCTAGTTTCGCTGTGAATGGCCGGCTATGTTCTAGTAGCACTGCCATCCGCCAGCATTGTTCTAGCTGCACTGTGACTGTCCAGCAATGTTCCAGGGGCACTGTGACTGCCCAGCAAAGATCTAGTAAATTGCAATGACCACCAGCAATGTTCTAGTGCACTGTGACGGGCCAGCAGAGTTCTAGCAGCAATGACTGGCCAGCAATGTTCTGGTTGCATTGCGACTGGCCAGCAATGTTCTAGCAGCACTGCGACTGGCCAGCAATGTTCTAGTTGCACGCTGACTGGCCGGCACATTCAGGGTGTCTCAGGTACGCCCCTGCACATTTCCCAGGGTGCCCCTTCCTGCAGCTAAGCAGCTGATAACCGAGGGTTCGCCTCGGGATGCAGTGTTCTGCCGCCGCACGCATGACGCTCGTGCCCCAGTGGACCTTCTCAATGGCAGCGGCCATGTCGTGTGAGGAGTAGCGTTTGTTGGCCCGCCCCGCCAAAAACCCACCACCAGGGCCTGGGTCTGTCCACGCCCACGCCTGCCCTCTATGATCTGGAAGCAGAAACATCAGCATCGGTCTCAAGACGAGTTTTCTTTTGGTCCCACAACGGGCAAGCGGCACAACCTCATTATCTGTTTCTATATCAGCCGGCGCAATGCATGGGAGGGTCGTTTTTCCCCCCTTGACGCCAGCTGCCTTCGCCAGAGGTATTTCTAACACAGTACTTTTAATATTGTATTTAACTGTTCCTATCGCTACAGGAGAGAAGGAAAAAGAGAAGGAAAAAAAGAAGACGGCCAGGTTTCCCTTTGTCTGGTTACGACTGAGATAAGTCTTGCAGTGATCCTGGGTCTTCTGCAATGAGAGGTTCTTCAACAGGAAGAGGGTTCTCCTCTGAGGGAGGAGGGCCTTCAGGAGGGAGAAGAAGGTTCTCCTCAGAGGGCGGTTCTCCGGCGGGGAAAGCGTTTTCATCCGCGGCTGGTCCTTCAGCTGGCAGAGGTTCTCCGTAAGGAGCGGACTCTTCCACGGGTGCAGGCTGCGGCTCATCCTCGGCCTGCTGCAGAGAACGCGCCTTGACCTTGCGATACAACGAGGTGAAGGGCACGCCGTTATCCTTCGCCGCTTTGCTGATGGATTTGCCCATTTCCACATCGAGAATGGCCGCAGTGATCTGACTCTGGGAGTACTGTAGCCTGGGCCTGGGCCTGTAACTCGCCAAGCTGGCCGACATCCACATCTGTCTCGGCAGGGCCGAGAAGGCTGGGTGCTGCATGCGTGACATCATTAGTGGGTTGAAGGGGGACAGTGCTGGGTTCAGCCCCCAGCTGGGGCTGTGTGAAGAGGGCGGAGAGCCGCCGCAAGAGGAACGCCTTGAGAAGCTCGACAGATCTTCTGGAAAAGACAAACGAGTAGCCTGAAACCATCTGAGCGGATCTCACTCACAGTACACAGTTCAACATGTCAACACATCCCCTTCTTTCTTCTCCTCCTTTTTTTCTTTTTTCTTTTTCATTTTGTTCATGCAGCAACACAACTTTACCATACACCATTACTAAACTAGTCCTGCCACTGGCAAAGTATGTGTACGTCAAAATGCTAGCCTTGAATTTCACACAGGGGTGTCTTGTTTACAGATTGTTCCTGTTGGAGTACAGAGGTTTGAAAACACTGCCCACATCTTCAACAGTTCTGTACACGGGCAGCATGTCGGTCGCATTAATCCTGCTGCAAATGACGAAGTTTCAGTTTCTCGTACAACGAGCTTAGCGGCACTCCGTTGTCCTTGGCAGCAATCCGGACGGACTTGCGATTGTTCACAACATCCGCAATGGCCGCCTCCATCTGGTCCTGAGAGTACTGCTTGACGAATCTGAGACCCGCTTTACGGCTTGTGACTGTGAAGGCTTTTTTTGTATGTGGATGCTGCCCTAGGCCTGGGCCCGGTTCGTCGTCGTGCACCACCGACTCAGACACAGAGGCACCAGGCTGTCTTTCTGTAACGCTTGGTCTCTGGCTTCCAGCGGATTGTGCATGAGCAAGCAAGACCGCAGAGCGAACTGTTGATTTAAACTGAGAACTGGCAGCAGAAGGTTGAAACCTGGAAAGCCCTTGACGACTACCTGAAAAAACAGAAAGAAATGAAAACGAGTGTGCCGACGTGTTAAAACCGTCAATGCCACCAACACTACTACAACTTGCTACACGAATAAGCTCACATTTTTGATGAGTCAGTCCAATCAAACATGAGTGGCCTTCTTCCTACAAGAAAAGCCTACAGTTTTTTTGTTTGTGTTGTTTTGTTTTCTCTTTTACATTTTTAATTACTTCACGTATCGGAACCAACAAAGCAAGGGACTTGTGTGGAGAAGACTTAGTCGTCTCCAGAAAGATTCCGCTCAGAATATTGCTTGTCCTCATCCTGTGCCGACAAGCGGTTTTTCAGCTTCCGATACAACGAACGCAACGGGACGCCATGGTCTTTGGCAGCACTGCTGACTGATTTGCCGTTATCCACGTCTTCCACAGCCGCCATCATCTGGCTCGGTGAGTACTGCTTCCTCATCCGGAAAGAGAAGGTGGTGCTCTGCATCTCAGGCTGTGGGAGACTCTCCATAGAGATGACCCCTTGTGTTTGATCCCGCATTTGGCTTCTGCTGGGTCCACCTTGGGTGAGTGACAACGGAGTAGAGGACAGCAAACGAAAAGTAGACGGCAGCGGTTTTTCGCTGCTATAACCTGGAAAATAAATAAGAATGGTACTTCTACTAATGAACCAGAATATCAGCGTAAAGTTGTAACCAGAGTCTACTACTGTCAAGATGGTCAACAGCTATACCTCACCGGCCCAGCTTCCTAAGGCCAAACTGTGTGCACTTCATTTTCTTTCATGCAGGTGAGGAAGGTGTAAGGCGGGGGAGGTTGGGGGGGGGGGGGGGGGGATTATAGAGGGAGGCTCAATTCGAGTCGGCATCGGGTGGAGACGGAAGATTCTCATGAAACTGAACAGTCACCAGTTCCTCTTCGTCAGCAAACTCAGAGTTATCCTGCAGGCTCACTAAAGTCTTCTGCGTGGAAGTCGAACGCATTTTCAGTTTGTGATACAACGAGCGCAACGGTATCCCGTGCTCCTTGGCAGCGCTGCGCACTGGCTTCCCTTGGTCCACATCCGCAATGGCTGCGGCCATCTGCCCGGTGGAGTACTGCAAACGATTCCTGGGACTCCGGAACGTCGGTGCCTGAGGAACGGGCAATGTCCTATACAGGTGAGGAAGAGGCCCACGACGTGAGGCGCTTGGATAGCTAGCGGTGGACAAAAGGGAATGCACGATCCTTCCGGGGGTGGAGGCATGGACAAGTCTGGAGGTGGCAAGCCCTTTTTCTGGAAAACATAAACGAGAAGTGCGCCCTGATTTGCAGGTTTTGAAACGCAAGTCTAATGCCTATGGTAAAAGCTCTGTACGGTCTCTTTCCAGTTCAGTTCACAACCATGCCCACTTAACCCAAACCCAAGCTTAAACAAAAAAGAAAAAAACACCCCCCCCCCCCCCCCCCCCCCCTTCCTGTGTGTGTGCGCGCGAGCGTGCGAATGGACCTAAGAGAGCGCACATCTCGCCATTAATGCTGAGAATGGAGTTGTTGGTGTTGGGGAGAACACTCTGACATATTACGGTTCATTCCTGTATTACGTGTATGATTGAGAAGACCAATAACTGATTACTTCTGATGACGTCTCTCTCTCCCTCTCTCTCACACACAGACAGACACTCATGCACACACTCAAGCACGCACACGCGTACGCACATCGACACACAGACACTTCACAAGAACGAATCTAGTCCGCACAAATCAGTCAGTTCCAACAGTATATCGGTTTTAAATTCATTATGTTTCAACTGCACAGTTCAATACTTCAGTCAAGGATGGATAAACCTCGTCCTTCTAGTCCTCATCTCCGGAACACTATATCAGTACTTCGTTGTTCTATGACTTTGTATCAATGCCTAGCACCTCGGCTCGAATCAAACCACATTTTCCATATACACTGTGTGTATATATTATGTCGCCACACTGCTGCTGGTGGTGGTGGTGGTGGTGGTGGTGGTGGTGGTGGTGGGGGAGGGGGGGGGGGCAGCCATGACAGAGACAGAGAGGGACACAGACATAGAGAGATACTGAGAGAGACAGGAGGGAGACAGCCACGACAGAGACAGAGAGGGACACAGACACAGACACTGAGAGAGACAGACAGGCACAAATGTACGTATGTGTGTATGTATGTATGCATATTTTATGGTGTCCATGTGCGGGAATACAGATAAATGTGACAAACGTACGTCAAAGGTACCCTTCCCCTCACATCTGGGTACTGCGCACGCAAACATTGCATTAGCTTCACTTCCTGCCACCAATTCTGCCTTCTCCGTTGACTTAACTCTGTTTCTGACAATCCTCATGAAAAATGAAGAGATGTGTGTCGTGGACGATGAAATGGATTTTAACTTTGGAGTATTAAAAAAAGAAAAAGAAAAAAAGAAGTTGTACTTTTGACTTGAGCCAAGACATTGTTGATTTCTAACACTGGTTTGTTTTGATGCATTCCGGGGAGGCATTCAAGTGAATTCTTTCTTTATGGGCAACACGCGCGCGCGCACAAAACCGGGTGTGTGTGAAAAAGGTCACGCTGTGTTATGACAATTCATATTATGATTGACCTTGCTATAACCTAGCTACACCAAACGACTCGACATCAGAAACGATTTACTTTCCTACATTCTGCATCTTTTGATTCACTGTCGCACAAAGCAAAACCTGTAAATTGTGTCAGGCCTACCTTCTTTTCTGTTTTCTTCTTTTTTGGGGGGGAGGGGGGGGGGGTAGTTTTTTGTTTAATACGATTATAACCTCCCAATTTAAGTTGTGGCTTTAGTCGCCAAGACAGAAACAAGAAATGAAACCTTGCTTTAGAGTAACTATGTGAAACTTTGGACACATCCCGAAAGTGCCGAGTCATGTATGTGTACAGAATGTTTCAGTACTTCATGCTGACAAATTCAACATTCACGACACTTGGACACTATAACAAGTGAACACTAAAACCATCCATTGTACTCTGTGTGATTGGTTTTATTCAAGACACACAATGTATTCATAAACAAAGACAGATCAAAGCCAAACATTATGGCCAGCACATGCAATACAAAGGTAGATTTAACAATTAAAAAAACACAACATGCTGTCAGTCACCTTTAAATTGACTATAAGGTGTGATTTGGCTAAGTATTGCAGGGTAAGGATTATGCCTGTCAATGGCTTTCATTTGCAAACAGACGTGTTTCAACTTTCGGTCCAGCGAACATTCAAATCTACCACACTGATTTTCACAAAAGCCTATTTTTCGTACCTGCGCATCTGAAGAGCAAAATCAGGGCAGATGTGGACTAAAAAATAAATTAGGAACACCACACACCCCCACCCACCCCCCCAAAAAAGAGAAGAAGAAAAAGAAAGACGAGACTACGTAAATAATGCTGTGAAACAATCACAAATTGATCTCGCTCAAACTGATACATTCGAACCAAGTCTCAACATAAAGTATATCTCCTTTCCTACCAAAATAATAATCACAATACAATAAAACAGTGCAACCCTCATAAAACGAAATTCTGCTCAAGATGAAGTGTTTTCAAAACCCCTGCTAAGTTTGATACTCCCAGTCACACTGTCCGAAGAAGGAAGACAAGAAAGGCAGAAATGCCAAAGAACCTTTTCCTAAACCACCCTCTCCAAAAATATTTTAAAAGAAGCGTTTGAATCTAAAACTCCAATAAAAATCCCACTGGACATATATATATTCACTAACTAGTCCTGAATCGGGCCTCTGCACTGGAAGAGACAAATCTCAGCCTCTACCTGCTGCAGACCATGCATTTACCCATCAGTCCCCAACGTTTTCATCTGCTTCAAAAGACGGTAAAATGTGGACCGCGGGACGCCCGTGATTTTGACCGCCTGTGGGATAGTCCACTTCCCTATCGACACCAGCTGTGCTGCGTGCTTAACGTGCTCGCTGTCGTAGTTCTTGTAAATGGCACCAACACGACTGCCTGTGCTTGCAGTAGGTATAAACACTGGAACATAGCACCAAATGAAAGTGCCTGAATAAAAGGTAGCAAGGTTTGATGTATCCTGAAGTTATATACAAAGTTAAGCTCAAAAACAGCCAAACAGATATACAGCTCCATTAAACAAACACAGACAGCCTTCGCTCGCCAAATAATCAAGAACGAAAAACATGGTGTTGATGAGAAAAACCAAACATATATAAAAAATAAAATTTAAAAAAAGCTGATATTAGCCACGCAGCGATGTATAACTTTTGTTCCAAGTTCCTTATTATTTGATCAAATATCACCTCAGTGCGCCACAACACCTCCTGCCGTCATTTCTGAAAGAACTATTGTGCACTCCATCGTTCTGCAAAGAGTTAGAGAACTGCTTATTATGCATTCTTCATTCCGCCGAGAGAAATAACTACATCCCAACCAATGCCCTTTTGAAAGTGATGAAACTCGAGGTCTCTTTCATGTATATATAATTATATGCTTTACTAACTGCATGTTCATCACACATTAGTCAGTATAGGGAATATTTCGTTTGTAGCTTAAATGTTGTTGTTTTTTAATCTGGGTTCAGCATTCTGATGCACAACAGCGCTTCTAAGTCAAACAGAAAGTAGTGGCTGTATGTCTTGGTGAAACACGCTGTTCCTTTTATGCGGCTCCCAGATATCAGATTTTGTTGTTGATTTTTTTAAATGAAGAAGGTGAATGAAACAGAAACGGTTTTCCTTGGACACTGTCGACAGAACCAACACATTAAAATAATGATCCCCGTGACTGGAGGCAAAGGTGGCGCGAGTGTGTGTGTGTGTGTGTGTGGTTTGGGGGGGGGGGGGGGGGGAGACACGAGATTCAGTCACAGCTATGCACTGGAATTGCCTCCACCCAACTGGGACATTTCAAGAGAATGCCACAGAGTTCCCGGGCGGTGTCTGGCCCCCCTACAGAGGCCAGTGTGCGCTGTGCATTTCCTCAACAAACGTCGAATGGAGGAATCGGGGACACGGGTAGCTTTGGCAGCCTCAATGGAAGTGGCCCCGTCGTGTACCAGCTCCAGGGCTCTGTCAACGTCTTCCTTGCTGTAACATTTGTAGCCTGGCACATAGCGCCGCAACGGACGATCCATAACATACCCTGGAACAAACACCAGGAAAGGTCTTCTGAGGTGGAAAATTGCTTCCTCGGTCTCACAAACATCTTCTGGGCCCTCTCTTACAGTTATGAATCTAATACGCATCTGCGATTTGTTTCTTCAGAGGATAATGGCGATGCACCGAATTATGAGTCAGGCTTCGTCGGTGAGTTGATTGCCATGCAAATGATACCATCATGCAAACGAGCACAGAGAAGAAAAAACTCTGCAAGAACAGGAGCACGGGAAATGGGCACAACCATACAGGACGCGAAACCCATGTCTGGCGCTGTCCATGTCAGGAAACACTCTATCCAACAATCACCAACGAAATTGTGGTTAGTCACCGTCAAAAGTATATGTGGCTATTCTATATAACACTTTGGAACTGGCAACAAACGGAGCATCCTACCATCAAATGTCACTAATGTTTATAAAATAAAATAAAAAAATATTTTAATCAGGGCCGACTCTTCAAGTGTCCTAGGACTGCTGCTGTTCACATTAGCTTGGTAGGTTGGTTTTGGTTGAACTGCTTTAACGCCGAGTTGTCTTCAAAGAGGTACTGGCGGGCACCGAGATCACAGGAGGTGGGAGAAGAGGGAGACTATACCTAACGCTACACTGTCACCACCAGAATGACTCCTGCATTAAGATAAGCAGCGATGGGAGCCATTTTAATGTTTCACCAATTCTGAGGGACAAAGTCAAAAGACAGCGTCGACAGACCACAACCTTTAAAGAGAAAGCTGAGCCGAAACGGAATCGAACCGAGGTCCTTCTGCTTACCAGCCCAACGCCTTACCGCCAGATCAGGCCGGCTCTCGTTCAGATTCTCTGCTGCACTGAAAACTGCATATTTTACGACAGCAAGTAATGGTCACTGGTGCTCAGGCAATGCATGTGGTCGTCGCAGCAACACTTCACAGACAAGGTGATGCCTCTACAATCACGGCAGCGACTGGTACCCTGGCCGATATTTGGCGCCTTTACAAGGTCCATGATGAGCTCTGCATCTCTTCAGGAACCGGCGAATGGAGGAATACGGAACGCCAGTGGCTCTCTCAGCGTCTAACAGAGACGTTCCCTCGTGCACCATCTCCAAAGCTCTGTCTATGTCCTGCCGGCTGTAAAACTTGTAGCCCTGCCATCGGCGACGGGGTAGGGGGATCGCGGGACACCCTGGAACATAGCACCACCAAAGTTCTCCTGAGGATCGAGTTGCATTGCCCCTTTTCGCCAGCACCTGCTTAAACGTATGCTACAACCACAAGCGCACTTCGCAGAACGTTCAACATTCTCAGTCTCACTGGTGATTTTTTGTGCTTGTTGTGGTAAAGGCGGGCTTCTCTCTATCAAATCTTTGTCAGTGGCCGCGACAGTTTTTACGGTAATGTCAATACCCGTGCAAGATTGAAACCAGAGGCCACGGTAGCAGCGTGTGCCCGCTTATCGTACTGGGGTAGGACTGTCCACAAAACAAAACAGCCTAAAGACGGGAATGTACGCATATGAATAATGAACTGTGTCATGTCCTTTGCGTCACGATACATACCGGAGGTTTGGCCCGAATCGCATCAGTGTCTGCTGGCACAGTCAGAACGCCCGGTTTCCAGTTAGTAATTGGATTTTAGCATCCTGTCAGCTGCACAGGGTAACCTCGGGACGAACAAACACCGACGGAAGTCAAAACACATTTTAAAGTTCCTCTCAAACAACGTCAAATCTAAGCCTATACCCAAGTCAGTTATACAAACTCAATCCAAAAACACATACACCGTATGGGAAATCCCACAATAGGCCAGAAGCCCCACCCACCTCAAGCAGCCCAAAAATCTAAAACACAAAAGCCCAAGCCAGCCGATCCACCGGCCACCGTCCAATAACCCGTCAGTTGTTAGGTGGGGGCGGGAGGTAATACAAAAATGACGCCTACTGCAATTTCTGCTTCTGACGATCAGTTCATGAACAAAGCCCAAAAAAATGACAATCTCCCCTTCAAAAAGCTCCAGACACTGATACATTGCCCTGTTCACTCATGATGCGACAGTCCAAAAACAAAAGAAGGCAAACTACACTTCTGCTATAAAATAACACAAGCGCATATATGACAAGAATGCCGTCGCCAAAGCACCTGCTCCATTTGCGCGGGGGGGGGGGGGGGGGGGGGGGTGTATGATATGGCTTGATGAAAACAACGTTTCGGACAAGCTGCTGATTTGCATTTTACACTGAAAAGAGTTCTAAGTTTCATCATTCACAGACCCACATCCAATACTACGGTGTAAACTGGAATAAATAACTGTGATCTTATCAGATCATTATCGGAAAGACAACCCAAGTGCTCTCAAAGAAATGCACGCACTCTATACAAAATAAGCCAAACAATCAAACAGTTTACAAAAGAAAAAGCTCCCATTTAGCTCTGTGAAGTACATAATCGTACCCTCATAATGGCTTCAACACATTCTCTCTCTCTCTCTCTCTCTCTCTCTCTCTCTCTCTCTCTCTCTCTCTCTCTCTCTCTCTCTCTTCTTCACTTAACCCAAGCTACAGTACTCAATGCAAAATAGTTACAGTGCTTGAAGACTGTTCACTGAGCACAATAACGACACCATTTGGCTCTTTTAGGACATCTAAACTAACTGGATGTATAACAGACGGTACAGGCTGTTCATGACCTCAAAAAAGGGTGTGATTTAGTTGTTGTTTGTTGTTTTGCTGTTTGATTGTTTTGTTTTGTTTTTCAAATAAAAGAAATCTACACGTATGTAAATGGTTTATGATTATACATATCGCTTTAAGAAAATATTGATTAGGCACCAGTGGCGTGACTTCCGCCCGCCCTCGCGCGCGCGTGCGTGCGTGGGTGAACACGCTGATTTCACGCATTCCGCAACATATATTATTATTTTTTAAAGCCAATCTGACAAAAATTATGTCCCAACTTCCGATATACTTTAAGTGTCAAATAAAAGCATGCTTTGTACATGCACGCGAACTCAATGCATTTCGGGTGGACAGTACCGTTGCACTTCAGCACGTGAACTACCTGCATGTCCAAATGACAGTAATGTTTCACAAGTTTAAAAAAATAAAAAAATAGGGGGAGGGGGGAAGAACTGCACGTTCTGCCCGCCGAGAGTGCTGCTACACAAGCACATAACAAACTGTATGTTCGTAGGTAGTAGCACTGGTGGTGCACACGCACGTGATCACGCACAAGTGACCAAACTGCACGTCGATACACAGCACCGTTGCACAAGGTCATCTGATAACTGCGCGCCGGAAGACAACGCCGCTGCAGAAGCACGTGTACGAACTGCACGCCGGCAGACTATAAGACCCCCGTGTTCACATCATGACTGCGGGGCATTCTCCTCCACCGAAGAGCCTGGGCGAGTAGCGAAGGGGCCAGCACTCTGGGCGGACTGCAAGTACGACCCCTGGCGAAGATTGGCGCCTTTACAGGGGCCTGGGTGAGCCGTGCACTTCTTCAAGAAACGGCGGATGGAGGCATCGGGTACACGAGTAGCCTTCTCAGCTTCGACCAAAGAGGCCCCATTATGCACTAGTTCAATGGCTCTGTCAATGTCCGCCTTGGTGTACTCTTTGTAGCCCCGCCAATGGCGACGCCTTACATAAAACCGTGCCCCTGGAACATAGTACCATCAGAGTTCTCCTGAGGATCAAGTCACATAAGTGCACGTCTGTTTTTCATCAACATGGCCCACACACTTACGAATGCTCAAACTAAACACTGGTCGTTGTTTATCCCCTGTATGAAGACGCTGATTGTGCGTGCCGTAGAAATGAAAATCCATTCATCGCCATAATGCCTCGTAGACAATATAGCTTCACTATAAAACAATGGGCAAAAAGCGCCAAAGAAAGAAAAACCTATTAGTCAGAAACCACTTATTTGTCTCCAAAATCAAGTCACAATAAATCAAGACGTATCATGTCACGGTATTTTTGCAGCCGAGATTCACTGGTCAAGAAATGTGGAACATAGACATAAACTTGAAGACGGCATGGTTCCTGGTGGCTGGAGTTTCAAGCTACAATTATCTGGTTTCGACGTCTATGCTAATACGCACACTCTCAGTATTCCACAAAATAAGACCAAGAACTGCGACTAGAAGTAACTAAATAAGACACGAAGCAGAAGCTCAACCCGGCAACAGCTCAACCCGGCAACTGAACTTAAACGGGCAAACAAAACAGTGGACCCTAAAGTACACCAGAACAAGTAAATCCAAATGAACAAACGAACTCAAAAGAATAATAAGATTCCAAATGAACAA
Source organism: Alviniconcha marisindica (assembly GCA_018857735.1). NCBI lineage: Eukaryota > Metazoa > Mollusca > Gastropoda > Provannidae > Alviniconcha > Alviniconcha marisindica. The sequence goes on along the minus strand of JABMCL010002109.1, from coordinate 79,048 downwards.
TCACTCCAACTCAAAAGTAACCATCAAAACACATCACTGCAAGAAATAACTCAATTCTCTGGGGCGTTCCAGCGAAGTCGAGTTGCTCTTCACCTGACGAGCCGATCATCGTGATTTCAGACACGAGTTCCCTGCCGACTAGACGAGCCTGCCAAGCCAGTTGGTTCCTGGGCGGTTTTTGGCGTTGTGGCATTTTCCGGTATGTGCATCGCAGGTTTTAGTCATTCGCATCACAGTGGACTTGGGCACTCCAGTGGCTGCCTCCACCTGCCTCAGAGATGCTCCCTCGTGAACCATCTCCAGCGCCTGCAGGCGGTCTCCTTCCGTGTACATTTTGCAGGGCCGAATCAGTTGCTCCTCCACAATCATGTTCTGCAGGGTCTGTTGCTGTTGTCTCCACCCTGGAACACACACCAGGAGCAAACTCCCTCAGCACATACTGTTTTCCTTGCTTTACTACAACACTTAATCCACACGTCTACATCGGTCAACCTAGTGTGAATCTTTATTCCTATTCACAAGGTCATGTACACCATGGTCCGTACATGGCTAGGGTCGCACCGAGCGCAAGCCCTGTAGACTTGGACAGCTGTCGTGTTCAGCCCCTTGTGAAGGCCCCGTCGAGGCAGCGAGTCCATCCACACACAAGCACGTCAGAAAGAGAAAGCACCACGTTTACTTTAAGTCTCAGACTTCGGCAACTGCAGGCAGCTGCCTGCTTTCGGTCAGTCGGGCCAGCAGCTACGCCAAGATGTTGTCCTGCCATTCGCTTCCAGCGCGATTCCTGGCTCCTTGGCACGGCCCGGAGTGCGCCTTGCAGGCCTTTGTAATTCGCACTATTGTGGTTTTGGGCACTCCGGTCTCCGCCATGGCTTGTCTTAATGAGGAGCCTCCGTGCACCAGTTCCAGGGCTCGCTGGCGGTCCGTTTCAGTGTACACTCTAAGGGGTCGGATGAAGTCGGCCCGCGAAATCTGCCAGCACCCTGGAACAGACGGGCAAGGGTCTACCAATGTTCGTTCACTCGTGATTAATAAGCTACCCAAAATTCAAAAAATGCGCATACATCACAAAGGCAATGCCAATTTCACAGGCAGAATGAACACATGATGTGGTCTGACACGGGGCGGTGGGGTGAGGGTTGGGGGGAGGTCTGGAACACTGGGCAAATTCCGCGACTCGTCATCGGCAAAAGAACAAATGGACAAACGTACTTGGAGAGTACATTTCTGAAACACACACACGCACGCACGCACGCACGCACGCACGCACGCACGCACGCACGCACGCACGCACGCACGCACGCACGCACGCACGCACACACACACACACACACACACACACACACACACACACACACACACACACACACACACACACACACACACACACAGAGTAAAATATATATTTAACGCAGCCTTTTGCCATTCCTACCTGGTCCAGTTATGAACGTCTAACCTGTTGTTTAAAAACGCATGTATCTACAGGCTTCATATAATTGTTTCTGTTCATCTCTTTCACCTTATGACAGACACAGACCTGTCCGACGCCCACAAAAACTATAATACGAGAAGAACGGCTTGACATCTTAAGTGCACGATCAGTACGTAATCTACTCTTTGACTGATTAAGCACCAACACAACTTGCTCCTTTGAATGTTCCACAACATGAAGGAATTCTCGGAGAGGGGTGGGGGGATCCACTAAAAACGAGAACAATTAATTGATCGTAAGAGAACTGTCAACTAAATCGGCAAAAATACCCAACAAGCGTCTTGAACAAAAACGTAAGTGCAACACCATGCCTACCTACTTCTTTGCATTACTTTAAGTAAAACAAATCCATTTTCCTTTGATGGAACGAGGTATGATCACTTCAAATAAAAACCACCTCAGTCAGTCAGCAGAATGATCATGACGACTCTGGTCTTCCCCCATGCCCTTGTTCTATCTCCAGAATTTGCTCCGTTTCTGGCATTTGCTCTGGCCGGTTCTCCATTCCCTGCTGGCTAGACTCGGGGCAAGGTTCCTTCTGGTTCTTTCGATGCTTGATGTTATAGATAATGGTGGCTTTGGGTATGCCTGTGACTTTGGCTGCCTTGTACATGGACATGCCCTGGTGGACCATGTCTAGAGCCCAGTTTAGGTGCTGCTTTGAGTATCCCCTTCGTTTTCTATAGTGTGGGTAATCCAGCCTCCAGGCTGAAACAAAAGAGTTGGGGGTATTTTAGGAACTATGTACCTTCCACACGCCAGCTATATAAACCCCCGAAAGGGTTCCGTCTCAAAATTGGTATGAACATGTGAAGTTTGACAGAAGTTATTACTATACAGAATTCCAAACCTAAAAATCCACTGAACATCCGAGTAAACGCCATGTGTTTTGCTTGTTATCGTGAAGGTTTAAAATTAGTTGTTTTTAAGCTGAGGTTCCTTAAAAAATAAAAAATAAAAATAAAGTATCACTTTCATGATCATAGCCAAGTATATAACTATACTATAATCACAGGAAATAAACTGACGAAAGACAGAAAAAAAGCTAAATCTTTTCAAAAAAACTTCCATCTTCAACTATTTCCAACCAAGTTGACTTTGAAATTCGATCAGGGTGAACAAAATTGGCATAAAATGTGAAACATTCAAACCTGGGATCAAATGTGAAACATTCAAGTCAGACTATCATTAAGTGAAGTGGTATGGAACTCGCTTCGATAGCCGCCAAAAAAAAAAGAAAAGAGGGTGTGTGTGTGTGGTGGTGGTGGTGGTGGTGGGGGGGGAGGAGTTCAGAAACAAACTGCCCACAGTAAAAAAAAAAAATATATATATATATATATATATAAAAAAGAAAAAATAGTTCAACTATAAGCTTATCGCGTAAATACAACTTGCAATTTTGCCTCCGCTGTGCCCATGTTATCTTCCAATAAGGTGGGTATAACTAGCGGTATAACCAACTGCAGCTCAATACAGGTCATTACCATTATACCAAAGTTTGAATGACTTCACATAAACAGCATCAAACCGTGTCCAAGAAACTGCCACGAGAACGAGTTAGCGGCCTAGTACAGTAGTACTGCTACCTGTACTGGACCAATGAATTTCACCACTATCTCTAATGATTCACGCGTATTCCTTCATAAGGTGGAGTTTTTGACCCACGGAATACATATGCGTGGGCGCGCACACGCACACACACACACACACACACACACACACACACACACACACACACAGAGTCTGACAAACAGAGTTGTTGCTGGTACCTGACGAGTCTTTATTCCATATTAAAAAAAACTAAGATTTAGTACGAACATAATTTTATTTACATCCTCTGTTGCCTATTTACCCATGATTGATACTATACCAAGCAGAAACATACAAGGCATTGCAATGTCACAGATACGCCTGGTAATGCTTATTTATAGTTGTTTTGCAGGCATCCGGGAACCTAAAGACTGCCAAACGCACACAAAAGGCAAATCAGACAAAAACATCAAACACACAAATGAAAGTGACAAGAGCTTGCCGTAAGGAAAACTGACCGATGTCTTCAACAAGACAGAGGAAAAACTGGCTTTTTCATAGCCAGTCCATTTCGGTTCTCTTGAACAAAACCACACAATAATCGCATCTTCGCCCACAAATGTTCCTTCCATTAAAGTGGCATGTGTAAGTATGCACCATTTTTCTTTGAGACCGCTGAAACATAGTACAGCTAGTACAAATAAAAACGTCTTAAGCCCACTAGGAATACTGGCCAGTGAACTACCACCAGCTCCATTACCTTAATAATAATTATGGTAACTAATGAACTTTTTGCGGGCGCCTTCCCAACATCACCCATTTTATTTGTGGACTGCGTTTGCTTATTTGCTTCCTTCTGTTTCACTCTTTTCAATTTAGGTGGTTGGTGATGGTGGGGTTTTTTTTTTTTTTTTTGTTCTCTGAGCGTCTCCCCCCCCCCCCCCCCCCGTCTTAAATTGGTATGGGGTCTAATGCACCAATGGTGTGCTATTTTTATTTGACCCTGACCGATCATAATTATGCTAAACCTCGGTAGCTCCAGCTATCTTCGTCATCATTCATGAAAGACCCAACAGGTCTCCAAGGCACTTATCAACAACAGTTTGCTGTTTGCTTAAACGACACCATTCAAACCGTTCAGATTTTATTCTCTTTTCGGCGCGTTCCAGCTCGATTCCCGAAAACCCCTTTTCTCAGCAACAATCCACAACCGCACAATTTGACAGTACTTGAGATTTCAAACACTTGTGATTCTTTCCATATCAGTTGCTGTCAATGTAACAAATGTCGTTACCCTCTAATACAGGCAGTAAAAACAACTGTGCGGCATTTTAAAGGACAATGCAAAGTCATAAAAAGAAATAGAAATTAAAACATTTCTAAAATACATTGTTACTTTGATCTGGTTTAACTTGCGTTAGCGTTCCAGCGTTTCAATCCCTGTAGCACTTACAGATTTAAGAGACTTAACTACTCTTACGGTGTCAATATCGGATCTGCCCATCATTTGGAGAGAGAAAAATACTTTCTTTTTTAAAGCACAACAACAAGAAGAAGTTCAGCGAGCGAGACAGCGAGAGAGGGGCAGAGAGACAAGGCAGGGGCAGAGATATAAAAAAACATTTGTTTAATATATAATAAAAGATGAAGACAGACAGACGGACAGAGTGCGAGAGGAGGAGGATATCCATGTTTTGGTGGTTAACTCCAATTCTCGGAGGAGTTCAAAGCTAATCAACTGTTAAAAATATAAACAAAGGCAATGCAACCCAATGAACACAGCTACAGGCAATCATTCCTGTCTCTTGTATCTCCTTCGTACAGTACGAATTTGTCTTCAAGAAATTGTTTTTTCACATAGGAGTGTACTGTCTTAAATTTTGTGCACGTGGGTGCCTTCCGACTGGCATGGATATGTTCGCACTGTTCTGTTCACTCTCCCCGCCTTGCTCTTCGTTTTTCCTCCTCCTTTTTGTCAAGTTCATTTTGGCCATTCTGTCGGTGATTGTGGATTGTGGAACACCAGTAGCTTCAGTGGCCCTTTTCAGGGAATTTCCAGCCAGCACAATTTCAACAGCCTGCATCAAGTCCGACTCTGAGTACTTCTTGTACCTGCCCCTCTTCCAACTGGCACCAGGTCCACCCTTTGTCCGGAAGTTAGAAGCAACATAACCAGGCCTGCGCGCCGACGCTTCCTCGTTGGGTGCCAAGTGAACGGAAATTGTTTCGTTTTCTGAGTATATCACGCCGATTTCCACTGTAACAAACAAACAGCAAGGACTAACCTCAGAGTGGAAAAGACGGCATCACATGTTCACATCAGTCAATAAAACGAGGGCACGTTAACGATATCAGTCATTGCATTCTCACTTCTTTGCACTACAGTGTCCAAACATTTGGAGAGCAGGCCGGTTCAGAGCATGCTGAGTCTGTATGATGAACGAGCAACGACAGCAAGTTACTGCATTGTCAAGGCCTGTCAGACTTAAACAGATGAAGCGGAAAAGAACCAAAAACAAAACAAAACCTTCCAAACTTATAGAAGTCAACCCTTGGAAATAATAATTTTCATTTAATACACGAACTCAAGGAAACGGGAAAACTAGCACGCAATTCTGTATCGATACAGATAATAAAAATTTTAAAATACTTTCAGATATAAAAACTCTAACCAGCTTTGCGCATTTTCTGATTTGGTGACTGAGAACCAAACAACCGATTGCAAAACAACCTCCACTGGAAAAAGAAGAATCCGACTAGAGTTAATGAACTAGAGTATTTGACACAGATTCACCATTCACAACTACACACACAAAACATTCATGACAGTCAAGTAAACGTCCTTCCAGACAATGAATATGGCAATACCTGGAATCATCCATCCTCTTAACAATATACACAAAAGCACTGGGGAGAATTTATTTGTCATCTTTATGACCCGTTAGACCAACGCAGAGAACACTTCATTATTTAGCTTTTCACCGAGTACATGCATCCTGAAACCACCGCATATAAGTCACACCAGTCTCTTGACACCCAGTTGTGGGCACCCGTATCTTCCCTTTATAAATCCATGCACATATATACTGGCGAAAAACTCCCATTCTTCACAATCCATGACCAGTAATGAATGCAGCATCATTTCTACATGTGGCTTCATGCCTCTTGCCCGGCTGAGACGACCAGAGGAAATCCAAGAACACCAACTGAACACAAAACTTGTAAGTGAACAGGAAACGGTAAACCTTCAAGCCGAAGGACTTTCTTTAGCAACACTAACACGACCTAACAATGTAGTTCTCGGCACGCCATATTGTTTCGCGGCTTCCCGAACAGTCAAGGCCCCATTATTGACGGCGCCAACAGCAGACAACATCGCCTCTTCCGAGTAGTTCTTATAGCAGTTCATATGTCTGCGAGCACGTTTCCACTGATGACTCCTTGGGTACATGTACCATGCTTCTGGAACATAGTAAACCCAAAGTTACAATGACTTCCAGAGTCCAAAGAATTGGGTGACACACTGCTACGTTTCTCATGTTTGCTTTTCCTCTCAACTCAGCCATTAGCACTGACGCGACCCACACCAAAGCGATACTTAAACTGTCCCTGTCATCCATTTGTGGCTTCTGTTAGCAACATTCTTTGTGCTTGTTGCGTGGGTGGAGTTTTCAGTTTTCTTAACTATTGAGAACCGACCAGAACCTATCAAAACAGCTCACTCCAAGTGACCAGCAAAACAAAACAAAAAGAGAGGGCGGGGAGCCGTTGCATGGACGACATAAAAATATAAAAATCTTTCTTTGGTATGCTTGCATAACAATTCCCTCTTCTGCTTGCAACACACACTTTTGACCTTTCTTTCCCTCCGTGTGTGAAAGAATGTGTGTGCGCGTGTGCACGTTTTGTCGGTTTTGTCTTTAGTTTCCATTTCTTTTTGAAACTGTTGGGCCACAAATACTTTAAGAACATCCTTCAAATGGGAGACCACAACAGTAATTTCCCGAAACCAAGTCTTCCTTAAAGAAAGTGTACCTACTATGCGTAAGCAACTTCACATGACTTTTCCTTTTCTTTCTTGTGCAGTTTCGGTTACTGCCTGTTGCAGCTTCTACAGTAAACTTTCACCATGCTTTGAAAATGTCCAACATAAGATGCAGACCAACTCCCTTGGGGAAAGCCAATTCAGCTGAGTACATCATTCTTGTGTCTTGATGAGGTATTTCCGGCACAGACTGACACCTGATCAGATGACAACTGGTTTGTCATACTTTTCACAAACTTAAGTTCTGCTTCACTTTGTTGTACTTTTGTTGTTGTTGGTGGTGGTGGTGTCTTGTTTTGGTTTGTTTTTCTGCTGCTGTTCTTATTTGGTTTCGTCGGATTGTTGCTTTGGGTTTTGTTTTTTGCGCGTGTGTGTGTGTGTGTGTGTGTGTGTGTGTGTGTGTGTGTGTGTGTGTGTGTGTGTGTGTGTGTGTGTGTGTGTTCTCTGATCTTATACTCTAGAGAGTACAATCTCATCGTACTCTATAAGCACACTGTGTTCATGTGTATGGCATGTCTGGAATATAAACTTAAAAGAGTTGACCCATTTAGGATTTAATTCATCAATGAAGAAAAGCTGTGTTACAGGTCGTCTTTCACAATCACAAATAAATCACAATTAAACATTCCTTTCTCTACAAAGGCAACCACAAATGTAAAGACATTTGGTTTCTTTCCACCCCAAAATTAAGCACACTAAAAAATAAAAATAAAAGGGGGGGGGGGGGGGGGGGGAGAGAGAGAGAAACACGAACAGTCCCTGTGCCAATGTGATACAACAACCCTAATCTTAAACCACAATGGTAATATCATCAACAAGCATTCAGTCTTTCGGATCTCAAATAATCATCAATCTCTCGGTATCAACCGATCCACACACAAAAATTACAAGAACCAAGAACAATCACATCGCGATTTATGTCTTTGATTGCATTCTTTTTTATCCCAGTTAGCTGTGTATTCACGAAACATCAGTTTATACTTCTCCCCAAGTCCCTTGGTAAAACTGAACATCACTGACCGGTAACAGTTTTTAAAGCACCTCAGAAGACACGACTGACAACAAAATAGGTGAACTGAATGCCTGCCTCCATCTCTCTCTCTCTCTCTCTCTCTCTCTCTCTCTCTTCTCTCTCTCTTGCGTGCATGAGTGTGATGAGTGTGCAGCCAGGTGCGTGCACGGTGCTTGCCAACGTGTGAAACTCTAAACACTGCGCTATGCCACATCACTGCAGATCCTCTTAAATCATTTTCGTTTTCCCCTTCAAATAATGCTGTGCTTTCTTTAACTTCAAAACTTTCTTTTTGTTTTTCAAGCTGTCCACACTAACCTCCATCTACATTTTCTGTCAGATTAGAGAATACATTTTGCAACTGGTTTGAGTACAGAATTTAATGTCACAGTCGCCTTCATCACGTGACTCCAACGGGGGGGGGGGGGGGGGGGGATTTTATATATTTTTTTATTAACAAAGAAACTTTGGAAAGAAGGAAGGAAAGAAAGAAAGCAACAAACAAACAAACAAACAAAAAGAACTACACCCTGAAGCATTATGGCCGCACTTGAACACACTTCAGAGGGCAAAGGCGGAGACTAACGTTCATTCCTGCATGTATGCATACGTGCAAGTGCATGTGTTGCTGTTGTTGTTTGTTAATATATATTCAGCTTAAACCGCAATCTTGTAGAGTACCACCATAACACTTCTTCCTGTCACAACAATTCCACATCCAAATTGTCTTCGTAAAAACGCTTTGCAAGTTCATACTGTTCTTTCATTTCTCTTTTCCTTTCACGGTATCGTCTGTTGCGAACAGCAGCGGCCTCCAACGCTTTCTTGTACTTTTCTTCCGACTGCTTCACCCTCGCTCTGTATAAACGAGATTTAGCAGCATTCCTTCTTCTGAGTGCCTCAAGCTTGCTTCGAGCATCAAATACTGCAAACAAAAACAAAGAACAGATTATCAGCGATTATACAGAGGGGGACTGTGAGATGTATGACCAAGCTATTGAAATCAACATCACGCGCATGGTTATTAATCTATTATGATAATTATATCTTCCAATGAGGTGAAGAAAAAATGTGTTTCCAATCTTGTCAAAATTACATCGACTTTGTGAAACAGATGTACAGAACGGACAGTATAGATCTGTTGCCGCCAACGGTGCAAGCACATTGGTCTAAAGGCTTCCAGATTCACCTCCCTCTGCAACCGGAGTAAAAACCAAAAATGGATTGCATGCATCAACTTAAAACAGTTTCACAAAAATTAAAAAAACGATCGTAACAAATAATTTTTTGACTTGCATGAAAAGCAACAAGTTTATGTAACAATCAGCCTTTCAATCAATTTTTGTATAATTACAGATTTTATTGAGCTCCATCAGTGCGTATCATTTTTGACGACCTTGTCATTTTTCCTGGTCACATTTGCATTAGAAAGATTAGCAGGTTCTTATCTGAAGAATTTAAACTTTGTAGAATTGCCAAATGCAGACAAAAGATCACACCAAACTGCTTTGCATGAGTGTGTCGTGTACGGAGTAATTTACACATTTATGGGTATGGGGAAAATCCCATATGTGCTCTCTCTCTCTCCTGAATACTGGTTAAAGAGATTATTTAAAGCTTTGTTTGATAACCTCAGCTTTGCATTTATTTTCATACAAGGCGACCGTAGCTTAATTTCAAAGCAGCACCAGAAAGATGCATTTTCCCATTCTGGATGACAATCCTTGGAGCAGTGATATTTTTCTGTAATTCATCATGTATATGTAGATATTCTACCCCTATAAACTCTTTATGCATTTGCACTTCCCTTTGAATGTTTCACACTGCATGTTTCACCCTATACACAGTTGACTGGGCGCTAATCTTCACAGTCCTTCGAGTTGATCTACAGCCCCTACGCTATCGGTCTGTGACGACTGCGGAATTGCGCCTGCGTAAAAAGTATGGGTCTTCACAAAGCCATAATGTACAGAGTACACTTAGCTATAACTGAGCCTGCGTTTTGTAACAATTTCTCTAAATGCGAGTGGCTTTAATTCACTCTTCTTGTAAACCCAATATTCTGAAAGGATCAAGAATGTATACTTTTTTCAACAGAAACACAAGCTGGCAATAATTACCTTTTTTCATTGCATACATAAAACAGAAGAAAAATAATAATACATTGTCATTATCCAATATTCTCATTAGTGAACATTCTACCTGCTAGTTTCGACTGCCACACACACGCGCGCATGCACACACTAGAACAGATAAATAGGTAAACAAGAAAAAGGAAAAAAAGTACAAAAAGTTATTATACCTGTACAGGTGTGTCATGGAGGGAAGCGCCCAAGTTTCTCTGGTCAGCATTTACTTAAAGTTGAACAATCTGCACTGGCACAAATTCCACTGGAGGCCATTAGTGTTCCACTGCAGTAACTCTTCCAGGGTCTCAAAGTGTCCAAACTCAAAATAGTTCTGATGGAATGTTTTCACTTAGGTGTATTGTGTTATTCACCTTTGTCAAGTCTGTGTGAATCCACAACAGCAAAGCCTGCCATGAACAATTTCTATTATCCAACGGGTTTTTTTAATACCCCTTCCGACCTGTCTTGAATGCCAAAGATATTGTCGCACCTTTCTTCCAATTTCCCATCTTCTTTTATAAGTTGTACCCTTATGTGTTGTGCTTTCTGCTTTAACTGCATGTGTGCGTGCATCTGTGCATATGTGTGTGTGTGTGTGTGTGTGTGTGTGTGTGTGTGTGTGTGTGTGTGTGTGTGTGTGTGTGTGTACTCTTTATTCTCTTTTCCCCCCTACTAAATGCCCCTGAATGCCCCAACTGGGGAAACGGAGCATGTGATTATAAACGTCTGCATGGACTTGCCACTGAATAGCGGTTTCTGAAGATGTCCGTACATGCAGCGGATACTTTTCGATGCGTTTCAGTAAAACTGATGTACAGCAGTTACATGATAAAACCCAGGTCAACTGCAAAGGTCATATCAGGGCTAAGCGAAAATCATACACCACATGCTTTACCGGTAAAGCAAGGCATCAACGTCAAAACAAAGAAATCCATGAGGCACGTTCAAGCGAATGTCTTCATGTTGAAATTTACTTCCCAGATACACATTTCTCTGCTCAGAATACTTTCATTAAGCGTATGTGCACGCACACACGCTGCTTTGTGTATCTTAATGCCAAGGCTGTGGTGCACGTCTGTATACTGACATGTCTTTCATCCTTTTGATACCCATCACATTCAGTAGAATATGTCTAGATTCTTCTTTGGTCAAAGTATTTCTTTTTTTACTGATATGTAATCTTGAAGTGGCTACAGTCCTAAAAATTGGATTTAAGATCAGATGCACCAATGGCTTAGATCAGATGTGCTAATGGCTTCCCATGTCACTGGGCAAGGTGAGCTAACCTGATAACCCATCCAGCTGTTTGATGAAGATTGTGGTTCACGGGAATTGAAAGAGGAGGGGGGCAAGAGGGAAGATAAAGGAATCAAGTGTGTGACATGTGGTACATTTTATTTATTAAAAGTTACAATGCCTGTACTTTTGTGTTACTTCAGTGTGGATCACCATCATCCTCAAAATCTCAGTGAATTTTAACACTCAGCTGCCAAAATAGAACAGATTTAGGGAAATGTACTCACCAATGTGACGAAATTGTTTCAACAGTACAGAAATTGTCTTCTTCGGGTGCAAGAAGATGCACATACAACAAAAGAAGCAAGCAAAGAAGAGGACAGACGAGAAGGAGCTGATGTACAAAACTGCTCATCAGCTCCTTCTCTGCTCTGTTCTTTGCTTCCTTCTTCTTTTGTTCTCTCTTCTTACACCCTAAGAAGTCAATTTGTGTACTATTGTTTCCTTGCACTTGTGTACTATTGTTTCCTTGTGTTGGTGAGTAATTTCCCTTTATCAGTTCTATTTTGTCAACCTCACTCATTACTCAACTGACAACCAAACCTGGCTCAGCGATGTTGCTGTGCATAAACTGTGTGTGTGTGTGTGTGTGTGTGTGTGTGTGTGTGTGTGTGTGTGTGTGTGTGGTGTGTGTGTTTTAACATGAGCTTCTAAAAAATTAAAAAATCTCGGTCTGGCTAAATGATGTACAAGTAATGCATGTATATAATGCTGTGCTGGTCAAGCAAGGATTTTAAACTTTTAATCATAATTGAGAAATAACTGAAATTCACTTATGTAAACCGTACCATACCATCTTTCTCACATCCATTCACACATTCCTTTCTCCACTTTGTTTTGCACCAACTTCACACTTACAACTACATTTGGTGATTTTGGAACACTTTTATTCACTTACCGTCAACCATTAACATCACAAATACATGAGAGAAAAAGCATATCACAAAAAGAATAATTAATGCACAGGCGATTGGGGGCAGGCGGGGGGGGGGGGGGGGGGGGGGGGGGGGAAAGAAGTAGCACACAAAGGCACAACATCCATTTACTCCTGATTACTTCAATATTAGTGAACACTTGTAAGTGTCTACAACTGTCATTATGCAATACCAGCCAAAAAAAATGAAAATACAAAAATTCCACAAGCCCAACAAAATAAGCGCTAGTCTGGGTGCGAACCCGGGTAATGATTTTGGTGCAAAAGGTTTCTCATCTGTTTCTGTCTTTCATTGTAACGTCTTTGCCGCTCTTTGGCCCTCTCTCTAAACACTTGATGCCTTTCCTCAGACTGTTTCACCCTCTGTCTATACAGCCGGGCATGCATAGCATTCTTCTGTCTTCTAAGAAGAAGCCTCAGCTCTGCCTCAGAAAGCACTGCGAACAGAAAAGACACAACTTACACTTTCACGTTTCAATGTGATGTAAGTTTAGCAAAAACTGATGAACAGTGTACAATTCAAAAACACCCGGCACCATGGTAAATTTTCAGCAAACAGCTGAACTGGGCATCTTTTCCTGTAACCCGCAAAACACTTACTGACTCTGTAAGAAGGTATTAAATAACCAAATATGCCTGAAGGCCAAGATACAGCAGCCGTGTTCCCCATACATGTGAGGTACCTGAGTGACTCCCGCCAATCAGGCTGAAACACACTGACCCTAACAAGTTACGACTGTCGGTCAAACTGGCAATACACAGCACCCCTTGGTTTTCAAAACCAGTTACCTTCAGACAGAAAGCACAGCAAGGAAAAAGCCTGCCACTGCAACTATTGATCTAATAAACAGGGTGTTCAAAATACCACAAGACAACGGTATTATGCAGACATACGGAAAGAAATTTCAACCGAGGTAAAGGGGATAAATAATCTACTCAACTGCAGGTCATCCAAACTTGCGCCAACACAGGTGTGAATCTGACTGGCTACAGTATTTACATATTATGGGACTCAAATGTGCAAGTTCTCCTCTTTTGGTGGGCGTATTAGCTGCACAGTTAGTTAATTGGCGCTTTGAGCCCAGTCAACCACACTGGGTTACCAGTGACACCCAATTTGTTTAGAAGATTGTGCCATACTACTCTTACCCATACAGGCAAGACGGCTTGTGTATTTTGGCCTTATCAATCTACTCTAAAGAATGGGGGTACCATGAAACATCAGAAAGTGTCAGTTTAAAATGAAGAGTACATGCTCAATTAACCCACCTACCCAACCCCCTTTTTTCTATTTTTTAAATCAAACTTCAAAATCAGCCAAATCAGCCAAACCACTGAGCACACTTAAACCTTGATGGGGGTTACCATCACAATGACTAGCACATCTCATTTAAACAGCATCCACAAAAACATCATGGTTCTTTCTGAGGCAAAAAACGGGTCTCGCACAGCTCCCCTAAATCTATCCTTGCACACTGAAGATAGTATGCACATGACCATGTCCATAACAGCCATACAAAGTCTGAAGTAAATTGAACACAACTGTACAACACCTTGCTAAAAATGACCACTTTCAGTATTATCATTCTGACACAGTAGACATTAAAACTTATCAGTCATCAAGACTGGTATAAAAGTGTCATCTAAATAGGGGTTATCAAATAATGTCATAACCTAAAGTTTAACTAATGTCACAGTCTCCACAAGATGCCAATATTGCATGCTGTAGGTGTATGTGTGTGTGTGTGTGTGTGTGTGCCTGCGTGCCTGTTTCTGAGCCAAGAAGCATTGATTTATTCCCTTAAGATCATGCCAATGTCATAAAAATATTCTGTGCCTATTTTGCCCATGTGACAGTGATGCTAAAATCTGACCTTCCTTTGAAAAGTAAGCACATGCAGTGTCAGTTTCTGACACCCCAATGACCCAACATTAGGTCACAGTCACTGGTCTGAAAGTAGTGACTGTGATGGAGTTATTATCATGCACGTTTTTAATAATCTTGCTTACGAGTTACATCTCCAACATAAAGCCAATGCTACCTGTACACTGATCATTATATACCTTTTTCTGTGAAAGCCAAAAAAAAATTAATGTCACAGACCCATACTCTCTCTCTCTCTCTCTCACACACACACACACACACACACACACACACACACACACACACACACACACACACACACACACACACACACACTGAAGTAGAAACATTACAAACTGAGCAAATTCTAAAACAATCAAAAGTGCCATTTCAAGTCGGCAAGATAAATACTAATGTCAACTCATAAAAATCCCAACTATACATTTGTATAACACTGTAATACCTTGTTTTACAATGAACAAATACCATGTTGATATGTTCTGTGCAAGTTAGTCTAACACACGCAATGCTCTTGCCTCAGATAAACCATACAGTGGGTGAACCTAAAATTTCTTGATTTGCAGTGCAGTTCAATGAAACAGTAAGTGTTCACTGCTGGGGTAGCCTAAATTTAGTTGCTAACTAGTAACCGACTTTTATCTTTTCGAGCTGCCAAATCACTAGCTCTGAGAAGAACATGATCTGTTTGAATTGCCAAAAAACATTTCCTCTTCTTAGCCTCTTCCCAGTCATGTCATCTTTCATCATGCCAAGCTGACCAGCAGGACCTCTCCTTCTTTGCACATAAATACACCCGACACGCACTGCATCTGAACCATGTCTTTCGACGTTTGAAAGGATTGGTGCTCTCTGTGACACCAGGGTGGTCCCTGGCATAGCTGTAGTGCCTGCGTTCGCACACCACACAGCGGTGGTTCCCACCTTCACCTCTCTCCTTAATATGCATGATGGAGGGAGTGGGGAAAGGGTTCTTGGAAAGGAGTGCTCCCAAATGTTGCTCTGAATCTCCTTGGCTTCCAAATTCGGGCAGGTGAAAGGCAGCGGACATCACTGGTAAAAACCAACACATAAAAAATACTATGCTTATTTGTCATATATATACATGTAAAATTGCCACTCTATGTGAAATTTAGGTTTTCTTGGTAAGATATTAAGACGGTTTACTTCAATTATGCCAGCCAATGCAGATTAAATACAAATACCCCAATGGGTTGTGATGCAGTGGAAACTCATTTTAATGTCCCTTTCTGTTCATTTACACAACACACAAAAACAGCTAAGAAGTAAGATGATCATGATTGAAAGTTCAACATCTTTTAATGACAACCAAAATTTCTAGTTTCCTTGATGCCAAAGCCACCAACACTGACGGTCTTTGAGTGTGCACAAGTATACTTTACAGGCAGCACAACGATACCGTGTCTTCTTCCGCTTGAATGGATTAGGGGTTCCAGGTGGGCACTCTTTCTGGAACATAGTGTGCTTGCGTTCACACACCACACACCGATGATTCAAACCCTCGCCCCTTTCCAAAAGGTGCTGGTCTTCCTTGATCGGATGTGGCATCACTGTCATTGCGTTTTGCTGTGAGGAGTCTTGGTATCCACCATGTGCTAAAGAGGTTGCTGAAGGGGAAAACCAAGTCTATGTCAACTGCCACAAACCAATATTGATATTACAAGTAACGGAACTCATTATCATATTTGCATTAATTAGCTGTTGCTATTTCCTGTTCTGTGGTTGGTTGGTTTGTGTGTGTGTGTGTGTGTGTGTGTGTGTGTGTGTGTGTGTGTGTGTGTGTGTGTGTGTGTGTGTGTGTGTCTGAAATCATCTCTGGGATTGCACTAGCAACTAAAACCAGCGATGACCTACTGTCACTCCATGTCTGTATGAGTGTTGTCTAAAATTACAACAACAAAAAAGCAACGTAAGTTGGATTAGGCTATTAACAGCTTATCTCCCCCCCCCCCCCCCCCCCCCCCCCCCCCCCCCCATTCTGTTTGTCAACTTACTGTGCAGGCAAAGACTGGTCAGCATGGACACAGTCATGTCACTGCCAGCTTTTGCATTCTTACAGACAATTCACCATTATGAGAAACAAGCATAGCATGTGTATGGATTTGATGCACTTCACATTAGACATCTGATTGCTTGCCCACTTACTTGACTGAATAACGATAATGCCCTGTTAATGACACATCCGTCAGCAACTTCCTGCTAACAGTGGTGCTCAAGCTTATTTTTGCCTAAACAGTGAAGAGAGATGTCCTTTATCCATATTCAAACTGATGACGAAGTCCCGGTTGGACTGATTTGAGTCTGATGCCAAATCCACCAACACTGACGCTCCTCCTGTGCACAAAGGTAGACCTTGCACAAAGTGCAACGAAATGAGGTTTTGCTTCGCTTGAAAGGGTTGCTGTTGGGGTGGGTTCCTGGGTGATCTCTCAGGTACTGGCTGTGACGGCGCTGACACACCATGCACCGGTGGTTTTTGCCTACTCCTTTCTCTAGAATGTGCTGACTAAGAGCAAGAGCCGACACTTCCACACCCTCATCACTGACTTGTGTGTCGTCACCTCCGTGATGGAAGTAGTCCTTTGTGGCATGTGTTGAAGGGACTGGGTTATCAAACCTGCCAAACTGTCCTCTGGAGGCTGCAGCAAAAACGGGTGTACCATGTCAAATACAAGACCATTGTCTCATTTCTTTGTATGTGACAAGTATTATTACCCATTGGTTCTTATACATACCACTCGCTATCAAGGATCTCAAATTCTAAAAATCCATTCAAAGACAGAACTTTCTGAGCAGGTGTCTGTTGTGAAGAGCGCTAACATGTGAAGTACCTCTCAGTCTCACCATAACAAAAAACACATTAGAACACAAATTTGAAAACTGACCACACAACCAAGTATTTGACCATAAATCCCATGATATAACGAGGCCCAGCTTCAACCCTATTGTTTCAATCATGAAAGTCACACCAGGGGGCACGTGGTGGTGGTAGTGGTTTGGGGGGGTGGGGGGTGGGGGGGTGCAAAAGCCAGTTCAACTGTCATGCGCTGTACATGATTTCCACACCACTGGCTTGCCAGTGCTAATAAAGACATGTTAGCACTGAAAGCTCTGAAGCATCCATCCAAACACAGTAAGCAGCTGTACAGATTGAGGACTACCTTGCTCTGCGGTGAGCCACCATGCAGAGCAATTCAAAAGCGCTGCAACTGAACTGTATCACTAATCCAATAATCATAACATTACCAATGAAAGTGAGTTTCCCATGGGAATATTCCCAACCAGAACAATGAAGTATGCTTTACACACACACACCTCACCTTGCATGGCAAGACATCCCCTCTCACTGACAGACAGACAGAACGATGTACATGTACTGACACAGTAAACATCTTTTGTACTCTCTGGACTGCATCAGGATACACCAATGACCCCCCCCCCCCCCCACCCCCACCCCCAAACGGCAATTCGTAGACACCAAAGCTTACACTCTCCCTGCCACCTCATCTTGAATCTTCTCCACAAAGCAAGCCCAGCATTTCACACAACACTCCTGATAATCACACACCAAACAAACCCAAATCTGCACACCAAAGCTTCTCCGGAACAAAATATCTCAGATGCACACACAATTCTTCAAAAGACAGGTCCCTCAATAATGGGAGCACCAAGTGTGTTTTGTAACTGAAAATGCTCCTTAGTCTTCAGTCTGAGATAGACTCTCAATAGGCATCCAGTCCCAACAGTCAGCCAAAGCCTCAACGAGTGTGTTTTGTAACTGAAAATGCTCCCCGAGTCTTCAGTTTGAGATAGACTTTCAATAGGCATCCAGCAGTCCCAACAGTCAGCCAAAGCCTCAACAAACATATAGCATCATCTGCACTGCACCCTCCTCATGCTCAATACAGATGAAATCTTGTCTGCCATGGATTATTACACATACAAATCACTGCTACAATGTCCTGTTAGCTGCTGGCAGTGGCTTGACTAAGACTGAGCTTTTACTTCTTATCCCATCCAGTTCAAACCACTAAAACTATTAGACATACGGACATGACTTTAAAGTCGGATTTGATTTACCAAGAGGATATGATAGTATCCACACACACACACACACACTACAAAAGGAGGCCTTGATGCCATGTCCACCAGCACTGCCTTAAGTCAGGGGAACACAAATATACACTGCAGAGTTTGCAGCAATATGCAGTCTTGCTCCTTTTGAACGGATTGATATTGTCCGGAGTACCCGGATGCTCCTTCAGAAACTGGCTGTAGTTACGCTGACAAACCACACAGCGATGATTTCGGCCCTCCCCCTTCTCAGGAATGTGTGGGGGAGCTGTCTGTGTCAAAGGAGTTGGTCTTGTTTCATTTCCCTTCGAGTTTTCAGAGTGAAGGTTCTCCATGTTTGCTTTATCCAGCTGCTCCCATTGGTCTGTGGGTGAAAATGATGACCACAATCAGATTTCAAATTACAGCCTTAAATTAAGCCTAACCTACTCAAGATTTGGGAAGCCTTCAAATTTTCATATGGCCTTGAAATACAATCAGCTACTATAAAAACTGTCCCAAAATATTGAGATGCACTTAAAAAACAACACAAAACTGGAAGCACTGTCACCAAATAACTGCAGATTCCTTATTCATGAGTACACCCAGTTTCTTCAAAAATGTGCCATGAGTAAATGAACAAAAACATAAATCAACATACAAATGATGATGAACAGTCAAATACTGCATGTGGAACAAACATAAAGCAAGAGCAAATGCTCAGACAAGTCATTGTCAGAACAAAAATGGACATGGACACACAAAGTTTGACAGCAGTTATCATACAGATCCCACTTACACATTTGAGAAAATGACAATATGAAGGTTTTGTTTTTAACCGTATTATTCTTTGTTTGTTTGTTTTTGGTGTTGTCTCTTTCTTTCATTTTTTGGTGAGGGTCGGTTTTACTTCTGTTTTGTTTGTTTGTTTTTAAATTTTGGACAGAGGCAGGAAATGCAAAAACATCTCCCTTGAACAGGAAAGTTGCTTTTACGTCACTGCATATGTACATATTCAACAAAAAGCATATGGCTCAAACTCGACTGTATAGACTGCCAAAAAAAAGACAACTTTCAGTTTCATCTTTCCGCTGTCAGTGACGGCTGAGGTTCAATCAAGGTCACTGAAAAAGTGCAGTGGTGTGACTACAGCAGTGTAAACTCGATGGAGGTCATCACCATACAACTCTTACAAATCTCTCTTTTTGCCAGTTTCATATGCAGAGCTCCTTAACTGCCAATATAGTGCTGTTTGGTGCTGCTGCAACGTGAAACACTGTCAAGGTCTCTAACACTGGTATGAACACATAAACCTCAACACTACCAACTAAGCAAGCAAGCCAAGTCACAAGAGAATCAGTGTTTAAGTCTACTGTAGATGGACAGATGGCCAACAAACCAGCCCACCTCAAAACCAGTTTTAAAAAAATCATGCCAGTCAAAATGTTTATGCTGAGCCCACCTTCCTATTCTTGGCTTTATGATGAAAACATGCTGCTAGTGCTAGTAACACAGTAACATCCATTGGTACACATGCATGTCAATATATGGAGCATACCCATAGACATTTGATGTTACTTTCAAGAGGACAAATCTAAATTCTCCAGAACTGTAATTGTGACAATTCAATGGACACACCTCTCAACAAATGTGACGCATTTATGCCATTTGCAAGTACAAGGAATATCTCCGGAAAGATAAACACAACGGACATTCCCGGTATTAGCCATTGTGGAGCTTCTGCTTTAATGCCTGCTGTTTTTGACATGTTGCAACATGATGTAGCTGTCCACTGAGTAGTATCAACCACCTATTAAAACCTCTGTATGAAACTGTGTCAATTCTAGGGTCATTATAGTGTAAACAACTGCTGGTTGTGAAATCAAGCAATATTGCCATCTCTCCTCATTTGTTCAGTCATGTTTCGTTCTGCTTCTTGCCGAGCTGCCCGTTTGCGAGCACGATGTGCCTGAACACGTAGCCTCACTCGTTCCCGCCTAATCCGAATACGCTCCTGTTCTTCAATCTCACTCACACCTTCATGGGTCCTTCCTTGCCTGCCTCCAGATGACATAGACCACTGTCCAAAATTACCTTCGACTGTCATAGAACTGATATCTAAGCAAGGGTTTAAATTCATAGCGTATTTGGATGGCACAACTGTCCGTGGCATTCCCCCAGCAAACTTGGTCCCCAACAAAGCCCGTGCACCATACACAACTGCAAAAGATACAAAAAGGACTTTCTTTTACCCTTGAAAAAGAACTTGATATAACAAACTAAGGATGCTTTTGATTATCTTTCTTTTAACTGTTGAGCTGATTTCACAATATATCTGTATAATATATACATAAAAGAAGCAACGCTAAACCTAAAGGAAAAGAAGAAAGAAAATGTACTGCATGGATTCAGAAATGAATGACACCATAAATGTGAACTGATGACTGGATCATGATGGATGGTATTAAATGCTGCAACATGTCTGCTTGAAGACACTATACCACTGCAACTGTTCAGGAGTATCAGTAGTGAATTTCATTCAAGGTCTGTGCTGATTTACAGGGGTTCCATAAACAGCATCAGCACTGGCAAGGTGTACACCTTGGTGGGTTTTTTGTTTTGTTTTGTTTGATTTTATTTAACAGGGAATGAGGAAAAAATTTGGCTGGCCTTTGCAACAAACAATGAATCACTCCATCTTTAAGCATGTAGTGGACGGTCACTTACTTCAGGCTGAACTGCATCCAACCAAAACTTTGTGATAATGTTCCAGTGTTGCGAGAGAGAGAGAGAGAGAGAGAGAGAGAGAGAGAGAGAGAGAGAGAGAGAGAGAGAGAGAGAGCCACGGGCTTATATTAAATTGGAACATTTACTGAATACGGACTCTTTTACTTAAGTAAAATAAAATGGAACAACTGGCAACTCATACTACAAGGACTGAATGTACTGAAATAGTTACACATGCAATTTCCTTTGATCAATGCCTTGTCCCTGTAACTTTGATTCTCAAGAGTTATACTTATAATTCATCAATTTAATCACTATTAAAACCCATTTTCAGAAAACTGGAGAAATTTAAGTTACTAAAAAGGTCCTCTGCATTTATACATGTAACCATTTCAGTGAACTTACTAAAACTATTGCTGCTGTTACTTGCAATCCATCCAAACAAAACTGAAAATACTGAATAGTCTCTTGTGAATAGTTACCACCTGTTTGCATTCATTTGGTTGCACATCCACATTCATGCATTCTGTTGAAAGTATGTTATTGTTGATTTTGTTGTTCTTCTCCTCTTCGGGATGGGGGTTGGGGGGGAGGGGGGATGTTGAGGTGTGTGTATGACATGACTTGTTACCAGGAACATCCTCATACAACAGGCTATCTTTTGGAAAAATCAAATTAGCCTTTATACCAAAAATTAATAAAACTCTCACTCACACACACTCACAGTGACACACACACATGCACACAGTTACACACACAAACTTTTGATTGCCAGTTACATACAGTTTAATTCTGTAAATAGCATACACACTTCTCAAATTAATTCACAAAGTGTGACCAGCATAAGTGTCAACTCATTAATAAACTGTGAAAATTCACCATTTTCTCACAATGCAAAAACACGGTAACAAGCAGGGTGCCTCACATATTTAAATTACATGTTTCAATTTTAAAAGCCTACAACTATAACCAGGGGTCACAGACACCTTTTAAACACAATGTCTTGATAAAATGCATACAACCAAACATGACACTAAACACACTAACACTGTAACAGTGATTTTTGTTAAAAAGAACAATCCTGCACTTATCCTGCCTCTCACACCTATGGCATAATTCTGTGCAAGCCTAGCTGATAACAGCACTACTTTCACTATGTTCGCGCTTAAGGCCCTCCATGGAAATTGCATTTTTCACCAGTGCATGGTTAGATTTTGGCCTGTTACTCGCAGATTCCCGGAAGGTGGCCTATTGTCAACCAGCTTAGTTCTGGTTTAGAACAATCATCGTGACTGTAAATAATTTAAAAGTCACAATTGTCTGCATTGTCTTTTGCAACATTATGCCAAGCTGTGAAACTGTAGGAAACCTGTAATGCCATGGCAAACTCAGTAGGCAGTGAACTATCTCATTCGAGGTCACCCATGCTGTCAAAGTTGATATGTTCTAACACTTCACACCCGGGCATCACTCGGAGAGACAGAGACAGAGCAACAGAGAGACTGCTTAAAGCCTTTAATTAAAACACATTCTGTCATACAGACCTGGATTTATGTATGGTAAATGCATGGGGTTTGAGCAGTTGCATCAGTGGGGTTTAATTTGCATTAAAATTAAGAGTTTTTTTGGGAGTATTTGCAACCCCTAACAGAACCAAATGTTATCCTTGATGCCAAAAACGAAACAAAGAAACAGGGTTATAAGATTATAACCCTGATACTTAGTATGGTATTGACAGAGCACCAGTGATTACAAAAAAACACCATGACACAGTTTTACTATATGCAATGTGACAAATAATGTACAGACTGTATAATTTTTGAGACTCAATGCAATTTACATTTATGCCATCGATTCTTCTTCTTCGTCAGTGATCCTGTTATTAGTTAACCAAAACTGTTCTAAGGCAGGTTATGGATCTGATAAAAAATATATAGAAGCAACGTATTCATCACCATTATGGACAGAAAAGGCGAGTAAAAGCTAGAACAAAAAACAAAAACAAAAATTAAAACTACCAAACACAGTGCAATGGTTTCTACACTTGCAAACCCAAATTTGACCTGTGGTATCATGAAAAAATTGTTGCCTCATACAGATCTGTCCTGATTTCACAATTCTGATTTTTATGCAATGGCCAGTAAATATGTATTTCACTGCTCTTTCTGTCCTAGTCAATACTATGTTTGGCACATCTCACTGATGCCTCTTTTTTGTCAAGCAATCCACACACAATGTTGGTCAAAGCAACAACAACAAATCACCCATCTGCATCACCATCATTCTAATCTTAATCTTACATTTTGTGCTGCAAAATGCTGAAATAATGCAAACAATCTGATCAGTCCACACAGTTACTGATGCTGTCATTGAAAATTCAAGTGTGGAAGTGGAACCTAATCAGACTCAGCACTTGAAAAGGCAATCAAGTACAACACACAGCCTTTCAGACCTCCCATTAGCTCTAAAGTTTCATTCTACACTGCATTAAGTCTGTCATCAGGTCCGAGTTTTTCAGGTTCATCAGTCTGAACACACACAAAAGTGGAACAAATAAATATTCTGTAACAGAAAATGTTTACCTCTTCTTGTCATAACAATTAAAAATAAAAGCTACTGGAACTATTGTTCGTTGCCCTCCTTCTTGCATATCTTTCCCTTTCCATCAGATTTATTTTTCTTCTTTGCTCCTCAGTAAGTCTGGATCTGTACTTCTGCTTCTGGAGTCTTCGCTTCTCTCTTAGTTCAGTAAACGTTTCTCCAGCAGAGTCTGACTGACTGTGCAAATGCAAAGGATGTATCTGTCGATTGAAAACATGCTGCCGGAATGAAGCAGATGTTAGATCACACCAGTCATTATATGACATCCCTTGATCTACACCCATAACTGAAAAGAAACAAAAAACTGTGTGACACGTTGGTTTTGTGATCTATCCACACACATAAAAGCTATATGACACATTGGTTTTGTGGTTTTGTGATCTATCCACACACATAAAAGCTATATGACACATCGGTTCTGTGATCTATCCATACACAAAAAAAGTTATCAATCATGACACAGCCCCCTCCTCTTCCCTACCCCCTTTCCCTACAAAACGATTCTCATCATAAAATTTCATATACTGACTATACACATAACAGCTGCAGGACAGTGGATAAAAATGTAACTTTACACTTACAGACACAAAGTGTGTACATGCTTAAGCGACTTGCATACAGACTGAGAAAACACAACTGTTTAGTTTTTACCTCTGAACTTTCCCTTCACCCTGAAAATGGGTAGTGGTCAGGAAAACATTCAGTAGTGGTTGTTCAAGAAAAACGACAATATTGTTAACTTTTGCCAAGGGATAAACAAACAATTACAATGACATGATCACTAAAAGCACCATGCACATGATGTCAATGTGATGATCAGTACTAAACTTGACTGGATCAGAACTTGCACAGAAACAACAACTTTCAGTTTGACTTTTCTGGCATCAGTCACACTCAAAGAATTGGTCCGAACCCACAATAACGAATCACATTTTCATAAATCAGTCCGAGTCCATTCAATAATCAATTTAATGGAAGAAGGGGGGGGGGGGATCTCTAATGTTTATGTATAGATGAACAGCCCAACTAACCTTGATCAATACATGAATGCACCTTTTATATGCACCAATAGTAGTTTGGTTGCTGTTGTTTTTCTTAATAATATACATTATGCATCTCTTTGTATCCCTCCCCTCTCCAGAAGTCTGTCATGAAGAATACTGCTGGAATGCCTCATTCTGTTTCTTTCTTTCTGTCAGAAGTCGTTCACGTTCTTTCTTCCTAGCTCTTGAAGCCTGCATCCGCAGTCGTGATTTCTCTCTCTCAAGCGCTCTTTTTTCTTCTGTCATATTGCGCCAGTAAGCACTCTGCGGGTTTCTATTTCTACTACTTCTACGGTAGTGTTGGCTGTAGTTAAACGGCAGGCCAGTTAAATGCCCACGAGGTCGAGAGATGCCTTGAAGTTGTAGCCGATGTGGGCCTAGCTTGGACATAGCAGTCAGAAAATCCCTATCAGTGTGATCAAGGCCCACTGAAACAGAAAGCCAAACAATGCTCTGTCACTATTTTATTGCTTCAGCCCAAGGAACAGAATCTTCGCCCAACAATATCACACACGACTCATTACACTGTGGTCCTACCTGCAGCATCAATGCACATTTTCCCTTCTTAAAAAAGTACCCAGAAGTAGAAGAAATAAACAAAAGTTGGGATGAAACTGTTTCATGTCCAGTTCTCCAGCTGCCCGCCCCCCACTTCTCTACAACTAGTACAAGTCAACAAGAAAAATTATGGTGGACAGGTGAAAAAGACTGGACTGAGGACTGCGTGTCCTACATTCAGTTACAAGCTGTAGAGATGCAAGTTCCCCGTTATAAAAGCTTCTTTTTTTAAATTATTATTATTTTAAAAAATTACGTGTCACAAGGCAGAATATGTACAGTGACCAATACAATTAAAAGGTTCAAATTGTCTGAGTAATCAGTACTGCAAACATACACTCGTTCCACCACTCGTATTCTCCAAATTATTTTGACTCTTCTCACAGCAAAGCACTTGAAGCACAAATCACACCAGCAAATACCTTCTACTTCTAGTTCTACCACTGTCCTTTCTACAGTCGTACAAAGTGCTGGAGGGTCACTGCATGCAGTTTTCTTTCCAGTTTTCATTTTGCCATCACATCAAGTATGCACACACACACCTTGTTAACCAACCACAGCTGAATCCTAGCTGGAACTTGTAGGAAATAAAGCTGCTTAGTACTTTATTAAACAATTTTTCCTTTTCCCCATGTTGCACAGAAGTTGAGAGTTGCCACACACAAATGGGGCCGCATCCTCAGAAGTCACTGATCCAATTATTCCTATCTGCATCCACAGGGATGCCTTTCCACTCATGATAGATCCGAAAGCAGTCCTTGGCTCTGCACAAACCAGGTTTTTCTGGGCAAAAGACACAATGGAACCGACTATCTCGCCTACACCCCATGGCTCTGCACACAAAACACCTCTTCTGGGGATTGGTCTTGGAGCCGCGGTGGGGGATTCGTTCCATTTTGTGCACTGGCCCAGAGGACTGCTGGCAGACCATTCCAGAACCTCCTTTGCTGCTGACCATTTCCAACTTCAAGTGCAGGTGCCCACCAGCCTCTCGCCCTGCATCGGGACAAACACCATGTCAAACTACAGCAATGAGTACACACCCATGACTTGCAAACACTACATTAAAACCATACTACACACCCATGACCTGCAAATCATAGTTCACATTTATGACGTGCCAATCCAATGGCTTTCTACTACACAACTATGACCAGCAAAAGTAACCAAATTGTCACTTAATGCTTCAGCACCTCATGGAACATGGAAACAGATAACCTTGGGATATGGCTTTATGTACAGCAGTAATGTCAATGTCAGTTATTTTCTACACCTACTTCTAGTACACACAAATCAGAACAGGTTCAAATACACAGAACGCATAAAGTGCTTACAGTCACAGGTATCTCATTTCCAGTGTAGCTCAAAGCTCTTGAATTACATGCGGCAGCTTAGGAATAGACTGCAGTCCACCAGCATTTACAAACATTTCAAAGATTTTACTTGAAAGTTTTGCAACTCCGGTTCGCTGCTCGACAAAGGAATTGTTAGAAGTGAATAACCCATCTTCTTGTGGTAATTCACAAAACAGTCTCTGGTTCTGCAGAAGGCAGGCTGATCAGGACACGACAAACACAAAAAATCACTCTGTCGACGCAACCCTTTGTCTCTGCACACTTTGCACAGCTGAAGTGGCGAGCCTTGCTTTGCCTTGCAACGACTTTGCGGCAGGCTCTTCCATTTCTTTTGGGGGATGCTCTGCAGGTAGTGTTTTATTTCATATGGCTGAACTTGTCCCTTTTCTGATGTGGCAATAGCAGTGGATTTCTCTGGCTTATCACCTGAGACAGTTGACATGGAGCCCAGACCTGTGCCATTAGAGGAAAGAGTTCCGTCAACACCAAGTCAAGCTTATCTCAATTTTCTTCCCATGTATGTGTGTGTGTGTGCGTGTATGCATGTGTGCTACGACATACAGAAAAGTTTAATATAATAGCCAGGCATCTAGATGAATCCAGAGCACAGGAACTATTCCGAGTGTACAATCTGTGTCAGTGACAAGCAAAAAAGGTGTCTGATGAATGAGGAGAGTAGAGAGAGAGAGTGTGTGTGTGTGTGTGTGCGCGTGCGAGAGGGAGAGAGAGAGCACGATTGTGCACCCATATCTGTGAGGAGAAGGGAAATAAGGTAGATTATAAAATACTATTAGCACGACAGTATTAGTGCAATTATGCAAATAAAATAATAATAACCTACTCCTAGTGCATGTGTGGTGCTTGGCCTCGGAGGCACATGTGAAAGTTACAGAACATGCTGCTTCAAATCCTTGTTGCAGCACCACAAAGCAAGGAAGAAGTTATCCAAGGTAAAAATCAAAGAAACAAATAAACCTACAGCCATCTGTGATGTATCTATGTGATAATGTAATAGGATATGAGGTTCAGTCTACGATGATAGAGCACGTTTCCAAAATACAGGTTAGTAATTGCATACAAACAGACAAATAAAATGTCCAGGAAAGTCTTTCCATTACCTACAAAATAATGTTGCTCAAAATGAAACTTTGCCCTTTGGAGAGGCAGTCAATTCATCAACAACACCATAAAAAATCATAAATATTTTGGTTCAGTTATGTGTACAAAGCTCAGATTATGTAGCCTGGGACAGGGAGAAATAATACCCAAACAGTCTGTGGTAATCAGCGAAGCATCCTCTAGTTCTACAAAACCCTGGGTTTTTCACACATGCAACACAGAAGTAGCGACTCTTCCGCAAAATGTCCTTTTGCTTGCACACTATGCATGGTTTTTGAGGCCATGGAGTCTTTCCAGTTCTCGGAATGGTTTGTAGGCGATGGTATTCATGAGGGTTTCCTCGAGTTGTCCGTGCAGCTGCCATAGAACAGGGGGGGAATCCGCCATTACCTGAAGTCAGGATGGAGTAACCTGTGCCAGTAGACAGGAAATGATTGTGGTCAACACTATTTTTTTTCTTTTTTGATGGCTGACACCATTTAATTTAGAAACCTTTTTTTATTTTTTTTTGAAGCACCGCTCACCAGAGTTTGGTCTGGGTGATTTATAACAGCATACTATATTAAACAAAAATCTGAATTCTTGCTGAGAAAGGTAGAAGTATTTTCCGTACATGCCTAGAAAACCACACCATGTTCCACTGTCCTTGCTCTTTAAATGTACACACAACATTACCAACAATGCCCTGGCCAAAGCAGTATCATACCTAAGCAATGTTGACAAATCCATTTGCGAAACTTGCAGATGTGTCAGTACCTTACCCCTTACATTCACTGTTATCACCACGGCATGTTGCACTGATTTGAAATACACAAACGTTATTGAAGATCTAACCCAAAACTTGGAACCAGCAAGAACTCGATAACCCCAACAAGAAACAGAGAAGTTCATGACTCCAAAAATTGAAACCAAGCAAAGGCATATCAAAACTAGCCTAGTAGCCAAATCAAGACTACTGGGAACAATACTTGTACATTAGGTCTATGAACAAAAGTAGACAACTCACATAAAATTGATCCCTTTCTTTGCATGATACATTCTGAAGCAGTCCTTGCTCCTACACAGACCTGGTTTTCCTGGGCATCCCGTACAGTAGAAACGAGTATGTTTCTGAAAGCCCAACCTTGAACACACCCGGCATCTTTTTTGTGGATTTTTGCTGGTTTTGTTCATGGGGATGTGATCCAAGTAGTGTGTAACTGTCCGCAACTGTTGGCCAACTGGTTGGTGTTTGCAGTGAAGGTCTACTGATTCCATAGTGGACTTCAGTGCACTGATACCTGTGCCAGGACACCAAAGGTGCGTATTAAGTACCACATGTACCATTTTTGATGACCTTTATTCTGCCAGTACATCCATGTACTTGACATTTTATCAATCACGGACTCAATTCAGCCAAACTAAACACAGACAAAACATTCTTACATACGACTCTATAACCAGCATGAGCACAAGTATCTTCCCATCAAGACAATTCCCCTCTTCATACACAAACGCTGCCAGTCAGTATTTGTTTTCTGTTCAAATTTTCCTTCAAATAAGGAGATGCTTATCAAATATACAGCCCATCATTCTGTGATGAGTCATAAAACAAGGCCCAGTCCTGCAGAAGCCTGGACCACCAGGACAAGCTGAACAGTAGAAACGACTCTCTCGGCGCACCCCTGCATCTTTGCATACGATGCAGCGCCTCTGTGGCTTAACTTTCTTGCCTGTGACAGGAATACGTTGCAGAAAGTGTCTCTGGTTAGGCAGCTGATATCCCAGTCCGGCAGCTGAAGCAGTGCTGGAAACTGGCAGAGGAGATGCAAGGACACCTGTGCCACCAAACAGGAAAGGACGCGGGTAAGCGCGAGAAGTATCACTATCAGGGCAAGAAAGTAGTAAAAGAGTTGAGATCCATTCTTTTAAAGCTGGAGAAACATAACAGGCATTCTCCATAACTGGAGCTTATCCCACATAGGACCATATTTTTTTTTATCTGGATGCAAAATAAAATCAAGGGTCAATGCTTATGCATAAAATACACCCAGCAACTACAATTACTTGCCAACAGCCCACCAGCAGAACAGTTATACAACAGACACATCCTGAGTACTCTCCAATACGTTCAACTGCTTTTGTCCTCCACTCCAAACAAATGGTGATGGAGCAAGTGGAATCACTTGTAAAAATGTATGGAAGTTCCCCTTTTCAACATCAGCACACGGCCTAATCAATGCATAATAAAGCATACATGTGTTGTATTCAAAGCTATCTGAAATCCGTATTACTGTATTTCATAAAGCAGACAAAATCAACCTGTAGTCATGTAAAGCCATCTCAAAAATGACCAAAACATTCATGAAGGACCAAGCACAAATAGGCTGCCTTTAAACTGCCAAACTCATTTAAAGCTTCAGCATGTGTCAAATCAGGTATGCTATACGCAAGTTACGGACAGCGACCACAACTTAGCAATCACTTGCGCACACATTGTTACATACTTGTACACGACTTCTGAAACCCCAACTTCACGATTAAATTCTGCTTTGCTATAGTGATAAATGAGTTTATTTTAGTAGTCAAGTGAAATATGGACAAAGTGGATTTTAATAGTAGCCAAGCAACATACATATAAATATAATTTGTAAACTGGTGTGAGCCTTCAAAAGACACTTGCAGTATACTGTTTACTGGCTATTTGATCAAATCTATATAAACCACTGAACATATGGATGTCTGCCAGTACAGCTGTTTACTCAATCATTACAGACTGAAACTGTCCCAAACCCAAAAGATGCAGACAGACAGAAAGAAACTCAACTTGTACTACCCCACAAATCTCAATCAGTATGATAAAGCACCGGAGTAATTACTGACATAACCTAAGGTCCAAACTGAAAGTCTACTTGTATAGGCAAGACCCATTAGAAAATAACCAGACACTGCATATAAACGCAAACCACAGTAAAAACAAAACTTCCAATTCAACAGAATGACCATGTTGAATCACCACATATCCCTTTCCCCAGTTCTAAGGAGTGGTTAAAAACAGAAAACACTAACAGATATGGAATGTATAACTCCTCATAAAATACACTGGTGTGTGGTAACAGCATATATTCAGGACTTGGCCACAATGACGGCACATAAAATGCTCTCTTTGAAGTAACACATGCAACCCATTTTTATTGCACACACATTGTCTTTGATGTAATACATGCCGCCATCCAGTATTCTACTAAATCTCAAAGTATGTCATTTTAATTTGGTTTGTATGAATATTAATAAATTCCCGGACTTTTAGCAGGTTGTCTAAAACTTTACAGTACAGCTTGACTGGAGTGCAGAAGTAGAATACATACAAAACTAAGCGTAGGATGCCACAAATAATGTCATGTCATGAAATCATACTCATGGTAGAAATTGCGCACACGTGAACACAATGTATCCATACCGCTTTATTTCCTCTTTAATGTATTGTGCATAGCTACAATCCCAAACATGACAATGCTCACAATCTCATCCTGAACACAGAAACAAATCCACAATTCTGCAACATTTCATGAAGCACAACCAACGGGTCTACCATCTTTCAAAACTGGGGAACCTTCAAAGTGACCCAAGACAATGAACATAAATTGTGTAGCTGAACTGAGAACACTTCAGAACTGTACGGATGTGTCATGAACATAACATTAACAATCACAAGTGTCAACTAAAATTAAATGTGTATGCAGTTTATGTTGATCTGATGCATGGTAAACAGTATTTTCTTCACAAATCAGGGCTAACACTACTATGTTTCTGACTACTCTCCGCATTGCAACTGGTGATTGTGAACATAAAGATGTGTCCCCATATCAAAAATCAGAACAGTTTACATGGTGAAACAGAGACGAAAACCTGTGCAACATATTCTATATATTAAACACATCTTTGGCAAATGATTTTATGCCCCAAATATCAGTTCAGTGTCACTGATATTTTGTCCTACCCATCCCCTCCATCTCACACAAAAAGTTAAGTTTAATTACTGTGTAAAGATGTACTCAAAAACTAGAATGTTTCCTGGGTGTTTGGCTTTGGCTGTTCTAGATCAGACACCTTGTATGCAATTTTTTTTTTTTCAAGCCAATAAACCTAATGACACCATACTTTATAAATGCCCATGTCCATGAAAGGGGCTGGTGTTTTTGTTTTTGGCTACTTATATTTAACTGAATGTAGTGTGAACCCTGATGTTGGACTGACTCGTCTGCCTTAGCAAAGAGGCTTATCTGCCCCATTAATTACTAATACAAATGCTCAAGCAGGTGTGTGTTAATATCACTTTCTTTGTGTGAGTAAATGACCAACACAATGTTTCAGTTCCTGTGCAACAGACTAGAGTTCACACTGAAAAGAGAAAGCACATTGCAGTTCTGGTGGGAAAGCTAAAGCACATTCACCTTTTATGTAAAACAGCAAAGGCAAAACTGTTCTACTCTACAGAAGAGCAAAACATTAATGCTGTATGGACTCGCATTCAAAAAAGAAAATCATGAAAAAATGCTATTAAGGATTCTTTTGTTGGTTTCACTGAATCATGAAAAGCACATCACTATTAAACTATTATAATTTTCAGACATCCCCCATGACCTTGATTATAGGTTGAATCATTAAGTGACCATCCTTCCACACGAAGATAATTGGTCCGCACTCTTTCGCTTACTGCGCTCAACTACCTGGAACCAACTCCCTATTTATGTCTGTCATGCTGCATACCCCTGTCATTTTTTCAAATCTTTCTTAAAATCATTTTGATTTTCAAAAGCTTTGTTTCAGTCCCATTGCCATAAGATGGGAAATTAGTGTGTGTGTTGATGTACATTTAAATCTTTGTTGTCAACATCCAGATCAGCTAAAAAAATCTTTTAAACTAGTAAATTACTTGCAAGATATCTCTTGTCATGACTAAATTATATAAGAAGCTTAATTATAAAGCTTAATTTAAGTGATTTCTAGGGATCATGCAAAAAAGTGTGCATCAACCTGTGAGTTGTTTTTAAAGCAGGTTATTTATTTGTCTCTTATAAAATGAACCCTATTTTATCCTTATTAAAGTGTGAGGCTTTAAGTGTAAGTCACTTTGCCTGAAACTCTGAAGCTGAATAAATTCAAATAATTTTTTGAGTCTGCAAAAGTACTTGTATAATAATATTCTACAGACAGTACAGAGCTAAATATGATCAGATCAGATCTGAGCATGAAATCGTATGTCAATGAATCAGGACAATGGAAGAGGACATGACCTATCCCCACCCCCCACAAAAGATAATACAGTAAGAGTACTAGGATGAGCTAAACAAAACATCAATTTGTTCCAATCTGACTACACTATAATCACAATTAATATAAATGATCATACTGTACTTGCCTCTACATTTCTGATACTTCATTTTGGCCACTGATCCACATGAGTTATGGCTGTTTAATACTATCTGGACATGCTTCTGCTGTGACAGGCAACTTATTGCCAGTCAAAATCAATGTGCAAAACTGGCAGGATACTGTCTGTATTTGGTCACTTATTTTTAACCCTTTCCCAAGTTTGACCACAGATGTGTTTTACTGACACTGTCTAGTAGGTGTTTACCTCTACAATCCGTGGCCGAAACAATAAAGCCTGTGATGTCTGTGGCAATCAACACAGTCATCCAGTAACCAGCACATTATGTGCTGATAGTCCTGCATAAAAATCACCCTATTTCAAAAAGATTGTCTGGAAAATGGTCATTTCCAATTTTCTCAATACGATGACAAGGCTCCAGTCAAAGCCAAGCACTAGTACTAGCAACATCAATATCTCCATATTCATCATGATCATCCACCATTAAAAATGCCCTTACAAGATGTCAGAAAAATGTCACCACAAAGGTTCCCATGAAGCACAAAGTAACCTTACTAATATCACACTGACCATTGCACAGACTCATACTGTCACAATGTTGCAAGATTTGTTATTTCAATAAAGCATGTTTGCTATATTTTACCTACTGATACTATACAAGCCTTCCCACCTTTGATCTGCAGCAGTACAAAGAGGAATAGCAACACATATTCTACAAAACAAAAAACACAAAACAAAAAAATCATACCACTCTGTGCTCTGATCTGTGAGCAACAGTTAACAAGACATTATGCTGTTCTTGGAAAATGGACAGGACGTTGACATTTTCTGACCATTAGCTATACAGCTGGTCTGGGTTACTTTGGTACCATAATATAACTTGATGATGAAAAGTTAATACAGCTAGCAAAATGGAGATATTCCTATTCAATTTCAGTGTGTTAACTTGAATGTGTCAGTGTTTGATTTTCTCAACCTGAACACATCAAAATCTGGTTAGTAGCTGGGTAAATCAGCTGGGTAGCTTTTACTTAAATTTTTGTTCTTACTTCAAAGGCACAAAATGTTTACTGTTGACAAAAACATTCACTTGATGTATCTCAATTCTGAGTTTTTTCTCTGAATACAGCAATGAACAAGCACAATTCCTGAACGAGGCTTGACAGGCAATGACAAGATCAGCCTGATCAAACTATGATGCATCACATAACAATATTTTTTTTCTTTCTTTCTCTTTTTCTTTTTAAGGGGAAGGGGAAGCATGTTGTCCCATACCACCAAAAAACATTAGAATTTCACTTTCAGTCTGATTATAACATTGCAGCAGTTTCACAGGCTAACAATTCCACTATTATTCATGTATTTTGAGTGTCCTAACAAAACCCCTGCTCATCAGATAAACACAAAGTGGTCATGTACATGTAAGCAGTACTTACCAGCCTTGAGATCTTTTGGGAAAGTTGTCTTCTTTTCTCCATAAATCATGATTACTTGTGTTCATGAGGGAATTGGCTAACAAGTGACTTTCTGACCAACTTGATGCAAAACAATCACTGTATGTGAACTATGTAGTCACATTGTCTTATCAATAACCGAGTAAAATAAGTTTCTACCTTTTCTGCCACAAATGTATAGTTCAGTAAAACCACTCCTACAGCACACCTGTACCTAAAGGCAGCAGATAACAAGCCGCCTTTCCATTCGTGTGTTACTAAAGAGTTTCTGTGACAGAACAAAATCTACCACACTGACCTACCTGAACTATCACATCTTCACTTACTCATTCGAGTCATTGTTACTGTGCAACCACAAAAAAGTAGCAGTCAAATTTCAATTCCAGTGCACTTCCCATCAGTATGCAGGGACAATGCAGGCCTCTTGGCATTATTTGGTAACTACTAGTCAATACTACTGTTGGAATTGTTAGACTAAGCATCGCTATTCAAACTGACTGAGTACTTTCTATTAGTATCAGCTGTAATGTCAAAGTGACTGAGGGTGGAGAGGAGTGAAGGACTAAGTCTAAAAGAAAACAAAAACTGACACCAACACAAACAGAAAGCACTAATGCAGCCACTGTCTGAATGCATTCTCTGATTACTTCAAAAGCTATTTTCCGTTCTAAGTGAAAATACACCATCAGCATGTTTGTCTTCATTCCTTGTAAGTTCTATTGCTCTCTCCATAAAACCAATAGTAGTCAAATTCAGATGTAGTTATTAACCTCATCATTTGTTGTAGCTGGTAAGGCTACTGGCTATTATTAATACTGAAATTATTTTACATGCCCAAGTTCACAATTTGACTAAACAATTTTGATGAAGAAGAAAAATCAGTGCACCACCCGATTTATGCCATCAATACATAATAGCATAGGTATTGCAAAAAGCATTACCTTTTCTCTAGCAGCAAGCAAACTACTAATTGATAAGCCATTTAGTTCATAAAGGGGATTTTTTTTAATGTGCATTTATATAGGTTATACTCATTTTTAGGGTATGTTTTATTTCGATCTTTTGACACTGTACATAAAAAAGCTTAAACTTCCTGCAAAACAGTACAGTTTTACACCAGCACGTCTTCACTCATCCCATTTTATAAATCTTGTACACTATAAACTTATTTATTTTCATCATCTGGCTCATGATGCTATCAAACTATACAATTAGGAATGTACATGCTAACTCTGTTCACTGACAAATTTGAGTATCCAGATCCAAAACAAATTCAGTATTAGACTGTATAGATCTAGCACATCAACAGTCTGCAAATCAACAAAACTGGGATTTGTGCAACCCTACTGTTTTAATTCTGACATGGTGTCTCCTGTGCATCTAGAGCTGATGGTTCACACTTAGTTCAACTACAAGGAATGGGCAGGTACAAATTAATGGTTCAGTAATCTTCACACAAAAAAGGCAGCTGTGTCCATTTCTGATTAAAAATACCTTCTGGTGACATCAGAGAAATCAAGTAAGCATCAGGTAGTGGCTGCATCCTTGTGGTGGGGAACAAATGTCACGATTACACCAAACCACACATAAGTTCAGAAATGATAGAAGCTGGAAAGGCTACTAAGAGAACTGCAGTGGTTGCAGTAAACCAGATGTCTGATGCACAAGAACTGAACACAAAGCAGGGAGAGGAAACAGGAAACCTACCTCCACTTGTAGAAGCTGCTGATCGAGGATCTGAAGATGGGCCTGGCGCCTGACCACCTGATGAAGACATTGTGGAGGAAGGAATACCAGCATTGGTATGCAGCATAACAGGAAATGGTTGCTGCTGCTGCTGCTGCTGCATTGAATCACCACCAGCCACTAACTGATTGCCCTCTATCTGACCCACTCGATCAAGACTTTCCATCACCACATTGCTGAAGTCTGGTGTCTGGATATCTGCAACATAACAGAATATTTACACTGTGTGCCCTATTTTCATATTTTGCTCTCAACAGGCTCATGACCCAGATTGTGGATGTGGGATCTAAGTACAAAACTGGCAACCTAAATTTTTACACCTAACACAGTAACACTAACAGAAAGTAAACTTGACATAAGCACAACAGAAATACTAGGGGTTTTATTAAATAACCGCTAACGAATGTTGTTTTTAACCCACTGTACAAATCTTTGGTTGTTTTACTGTAAATACTGTGCTATGGAGGGTCAAGCAGTTGCCATTATTTTTGGCAGCTGCAAGATGCAGTAAAACTGTTGTGTGCATTTGCTGTGCCCTGGTGTTTTCAGCAGTCTTTTCTTCTTTTCTAGGTGACTAAAAAAAAAAAGAAGAGTAAAATCAGTCATATACCCAGAGCATGCTTTAACTTCTCTGTTCATATTATTTTCATTATTGACAATGTTGTCAACAACATAAGACCAACAGTAATATGAAGGAATAGATACAGGACCAAACCTCATCTTACCATTGTCATGATGTGGATAAACAAGTCAAAAGATTTTCAGTTATTCAAAAATCAAGACAGCTTGTAAAATGTTATGAACCAAGCCACCATAAAAATGATGTAAATTCATATCTCTAACATACGAACAAGTGGAAGCAGACAATATAGGCCTATATTTTGTCTTCATTGAAAACTTTTTTTTTAATTTCTAAAAGAACATTTTTATACTTCATGACACCATATATAACCATCATGGTTGACTGGGTCTAAAAACTATCCACCTATCACAACAACATGAAACCGAACAGTTTACCTTTCATATAGCTCTGCAATGACATTGTCTTTTATTTCAGTCTTTTGAATGGGTCCTGTTCATTTTATCTGGTCAAGATTATGTGTCCTAGCAAATCTGATGTTTTGTGGTTCCGTGTGATTTCGTCCTATATCAGGTCTTCCGCAAATGCACACAAGAAGAGCAAACCATTACCCAAGACCAAATCAGTCACAAAGCAACTTCATGATCCCCAGAGGCCAGACACATCCATGTGCCATTTCAACTGTTTGTATTTTCTAACCCCATCTCCCCAGCAAAACTAGTATTCTATACTGTAAATAAAAACAACACACTGTGTTGAAAATTGTTCTAAATGAACCGAGACTGAATAATGCCGAGCATCACAAATACATTGCACCATTCTCCCAATTTATGCTTTATGCAGTTTCACTTTCAGACTTACAAGCCTCTAGCCATCTAGGTATAGGAAGGCAGTGGATATCATAAAAGAGTAATACTGACAGTACCTAACGCTCAAACCTGTTCTGACATTCCATAAGAGCTCCATAATTATGCAACCAACAGAAAAATTATTAAAATACTTCAGAACCAAGTTTGGCATATGACACATGCACATATGCTCATGCATGTGGATTTTTATGCCTTGCACTGTCAGCAAATATTGTTCTTTCCATGCCATTCTTTCAATCAAAAACTGTAAACAAGCTAGATCTACACCGATGGACAAAACCACCAGTGCTCAGTGGAATGGAGGGACTGTATGCACTGATGTAGCAGCAGCTGGAGCAATTCAGAAGGCCTGCAGATTACACTAAATTCATCAGAAAAGTGCATGTTTTTATCCATGTACCTCTATTCTTTGCTTTGCACTGATCTTTTTTTCTTTTTTGTTCAATTTGTTTTCAACAAGTGAAATTTCTGTTTCCTGTGGTGGGAAATGACAATTTTGAAGCAATTTTCAGCTACAACCAATGCAATTTTTCTTTTTTCTTTTTTCACTTACCTCTATGGCAAGTAGTGATAAAAGGCCTAACAGTAATACAGTAATAGGGCCACAAGCACAGTCATATTTGTATTAAATCTGAAAGATTTTATCAGCAAAACCGTGTTAAATATGTTAATTGAAGTTAAATGGGGAATAAAACTGGCTCTTCTGTTCCACAGAAACACTTCACTTTTGCCTATGTTCTCTCTCACAAAACTCTGCCAACCAGACCTACTGGAAATACAAATAGCACTTCTTCTTTTTTCTTTTTCAGCTTTGGATATCAACTGAAAATTCATTAAAGTCAAATGATACACCTTTCCCTCTCACAACAGCAAAGATGACAACCAAATGCTGTACAATAAAAAGTCCACCAATATCATCAGCTGCTTGCTCATATGGTATTCTGATTCATAATCAGAACAGATAATCACATAATGAATCGGTCACAAAAAGCATCTTCATGTACCGAGTCCTAGCAGTAATGATTCAGGGCCTGTCCAAATGGGCCATCATTGTAAATGTCAAGTCACTTTTGCCACAGATGGCATTCATAGATCACAAAACCAAACTGCTAAGCTCAAAGGCCCCCAACCTGTCCACAACTGATGGAACAAGCATTACACAGTTGCCTCCCCTCAATGCCAAAGACACAAACCATGCGAAGTAATTCTCATCAGGATCATGACTGCAAAATGCTTCTAATGCCACTGGTATATACTGCATTGCTGACCGTGCAAGAAAAGTACAAAAACAGTTAAAGCTATGCATCCAATTTGAAAGAGTAAAGCTGAAAATTCATCTGCACCAGCCAGCCATCAAAATTTTCTGTGTTGGTATGACTTTACTGTTGGCGTCAAAAGAATTTGCACTGATGTGAAAACAAGCAAATCCTGTGTTGGGTTCTTAACCTTTTTGCAACTGATGCTGCACAAACAATGTCTCTTTAGTCTCTTGATTCATGTTTTAAATCAACTCTTTAGAACCTGTGAAAAAAAGTAGAGAAAAAAAAAGTAAAAATTCATGTGTCAGTGCCCCCCCCCCCCAATCTATGGAATCTGAGGCTATCCTGATGTCATTTTTATGGCCATAAAGATATTTTTAACAACATGGAACAGTGTATTGACGTGTTCCTTCATCACCTCCTCACAAACTTTCATTTCCAGCTCAACTGATCTTCGTTAAGTGACCTTCATCATATTGAAAATAATGCAGCAAGGGCGCTAGACTTTTTCAAACCAGTGTGACATCCTACAGTGGTGAAAGTGGTTTACGGAAACTGGTCAGACAATCACTAACCGGTCAGATACATGGCTTTCCATACTACTACCAGCACTGTTCTAACAAACATCCCACTCCCCTCCCTGCCTGTAAGCACAACTGGCCAAATACATGGGCTTTCCATACTACTACCAGCACTGTACTAGCAAACATTCAGCTCCCCTCCCTGCCTGTAAGTATATGCACACACTCTCTCTCACTGTGCTGCTTTTTTGCTGTATTTTAGAACCAGTTAAAATAACAGCTGGTACATCTAACAATTGCAGCTTTGGGTATATGCTTACCTTATCCAGTAAAACACCAGAAATTACTTGTTAACACGAACCCTGTAATGTCACTGTTAGGGGTTGCACAACACACACCAAAAAAAAACACAACTTCACAAGTTACAAACCTCAAGTTTTGTGTCTCCCACCAGTTTTTCACATCTTGTACTAGACCAATCCAGCTACTGTTTACTGATACCCACTCCTACTCATTGGCACAGCTGCAGTCATCAAACTTTTAGCCACAGTTGACAACGCAAGTGAAAGACATGGTTAATCTTTCAAAACCTTTCAAAAAACTAGCTTTTTTCCTTGTCGAAACATAACCCTAAAGCATGTCAGAATGACTGTGTTCAGCACCAATACCTGCCTGTGAGAGTAACAGTAAATGGCTGTGTATACAATTAAAGTGACTAAGACGGGTGACAAGAAGATATGAATGCACTCCGAATGTACCACAGGTATTCAGTGCAGAGCTAAAACCGGTGCTTCCATTTTCTGCACCCCGATTATTTTTCCCTGTGGACAATTCTTTTTTGTCCATGTAAAGTCAGTTTCACTAACATGGAAATTTGCCTTTTCCCAGACAATTCCCATGCCTGATGAGTGTTCTCTCTCTGCACCACCAACTCTCACCAAGTTAACCATTATTCCAGGTATGTGTTGTTGCCGTTTTTGTTTATTTTAATTTAGGCCACTTAAAAAGTTTTGAATGTGAATACATTTGTTTGCAGCTGTCATTATGCTGCAGCTGGTAACCTAACAACTGCCAATTTTTTCCACAGTATATAAATATGCTGATCTTAACCTGTAAAACTGTAAAATATTGGAAATTATCAGTTCATGCAAACCTTGTACATGGTGCACTGACACAAAATTAAAACACAACATGGCTGTTCTTTCACTGGGAAATGGGATTCAGACATCCCAACCTAAAAAAAAAATGTGCAGAACAACAAAAAAAGTTATAGCCATCAATCAATCACCTTGCCCAACAGCCATGTGTGAGGAATTGTCTCCAAAGAAGACTGATGGTTCATCATCTGGCTCTTCTTTGATCTCTATCACATCAAAACCAGGGTTCTGCACAGAAGTGGATGAACCAGTGTCATTGTTGCGACTACGTTTGGCTGCTGGGGATGGAGTTCTGTGAGATGGTAGGGCATTTCTACGTCGTCTGTCCAAGCTCTCCTGTACTTGGCAAGATGATCGGTTGTTTTCCTGCTTCACAGAATCAGTGTCCTGTGAAACACCAGTCCCAGATTGAGAAGAATCACTGCTTTCACCAACACGACTTGCACCCTGGGAATGATTGTCAGATTTTGATTTTGATGTATTAGGCACTTCTGCAGGCAATGAAGTTATTCCCAGAGGGTCTGTTTCATTGCTTTGAGTCACATGATGTGATTTTCGACGATTCCGACTTGAAGCATCACCAGCAGTCTTTGATGAAACACTAGGCGGTGGCTGGGAATGATAACTGTGACTTGCAAATACTGTTGCACCTTCACTCACTGATTTGCTGACTTCTTCGGTCAGTATATAATTGAACTTCAAATTGTGATCAATGTTCAGGTGAATGTGGCCTATGACTTCAATGCTTGTTGAGAAATCAATGTAGCCATTGCAGAGGGCTTGAATCGACTTCACCAATGAAGAAACAAATCGGTTGGCTGTTTCCTCATCCATGTTGTTTGTTGCTCAACTCTTGAGTATCTGCACACAGAGACAAATTTATGAAAAATGTGTTATTTTTTAAAATCCTGTTTGTAGAATTCAAACCTGCAAAACAAAAAGTAACAACATGTACACAGTACAGACATTTCAGAAGGTACTTTAAAAAGTTAATTTGGTTGGTATAACAGTCATTTTTCAAAGCAAGCACAATACATTTCATGACAGATGGTCCACAGACCAGGGTTTCCACTACGCATTTTAGCAACCAGTCTTTAATGATTTTTGAAACACACCAGTCCAGTCCTGGGTGGTCCAAATGAGATGAAAAGAGAGAGAACAGTTAATCAGAAACTTAAAGATCTTGCTGGCAGACACAAGTGACAACATCAACACATTCAAAGACAACAAAGTGACAACAAAGTGTGCAACTGTGTGGCATGTGTAGATTTAAAAACATTCTCCAAGCCCAAGAGGGCTAGTCAATATGAGAATCCATTAACGAAAAGGAATTACTACTAGCCCCTAAAGCAGGGGTCACGCTCACCGCAAAATTTTGCACACCGCAAAACATGCATAACACTAACAGACCCGCAGTAGTGTGTTATCCAGAGCACTGCTACTTCAGTGTTGTGACCCCCAGTTTAGGCTGTGTGAGAACTGTGACCCTTAGATTTTTTTTGACATGGGGTCACTGTGACCCTCACCTAAACTTTCTATCAGGAGCAATGGTTTGTGCACTAATTCTAGGTTATGCTGTCCACATTTTTTGGTATCACTGACGCAAAATATGTAATGTTTTGCGTTGGTTGACACAATACTCTGGTAAAAAAGCAGCACAACCCCTGCAAAGCCACACAAACTAAAATGATCAAGACCTGATTTTGCCTTTGATGATCAAAAGGTTTTAAATTAACAAAATTCAGATAAATCATCAAAGAGGGCCAAATTCTGATTTGCACAAGAGGCTAGTGGTTTATGTTTTGAGTCACAGAACATTTTCTTTTTTTTAACTGACCTGATTATGTCATTCAGGGATCCCCATTTTTCACATTCTAGACAGTGGGCTCACCCCTGTCCTGCAATTTAAATGGGTACTTTCACCCTCTTACAAAATTCTAAAGGGTATACTTAAAAATAAATAAAAAATGAATGCAAAATGACAACATTACAGTTTACACACCACACACAGTGGGGGAAGGTATTCTGTCACCAATTCATATTATCATTCATAATACATTTGACACTGTTCATGACCTCACTGTTTGTGCCACTGCAGTTTCAAAAAGGCGCTGTACTGTTTACATTGCCTTGGTGAAAAACTGGTGGTCATTATCACCCACTACACTTTTTTATGGGGTATTTTCATTCCTTGCTGCCGATTTTAAAGCATTATTTATTTTCACATACTCTGATAGTAGTGATACTAAGTGGAAATCTAAAGGATGAATCTGAAGTCATAGTATGTGAATACACACAGATTGGGGGTTTTCAGGAGCCCTGGTCAACATATCATGAATAAATGTTTTGAACTTGAGTGGTAGACTGGTACAATTTCTATGAATCTGAAGTTTATGGTAAGGTGAAACAAGAAACTGCATGCAAAATTTCTAAGATGTACCTTTATTCCTCTCAGCACCAAAGCATTTCAAAACCTACTATTTGTGCCAATTTTCATTCAGTCTAATATCACTTATGATGTTATGTGAAAAGACTTTAAATACAAACGGACAAAGAAATTCACGACTGTAGTTCCCAGTCCAATTTGAGGAAAAGAATGCTGTGGGCTGCACACAAAAATGTGTGAAAACTATTTCTGAATTAATGAATATCTGTAAAACCAAACGCTTCTAATTATATGACATGGTTATTTAACTCAGCAGGCATGTCATTCTTATGCTGAATAAGCAGGGTTATAACTCATATGGGCTAGTCTTCCAAATCACAAAAAGTGTAAAATTAGGATTTGCTGGATTTCCAACAATATTTAGCTGCTAATGTAACTTGCAAAATGTAACACTAAAACTTAAGGTCACACTCACATAGTCACACTCCGATATTTTTTTTGTAGTGTAACAGTGTAACTGTAGTCTTTTGTTTTAGGCCTACCTGTAGTCTGTAGAAACAATTCTTCCAGAAAATTTAGCGCTTGGCTACCGGTACCTAATATAGTAATAAACATCAGTGAAAACAAAATGTATGCTGTCTGTATGAAAAATGTGTCCCTGAATTTTGCAAATAACACTTAAACTAGTAGTAGTACTGTAGCAGGCACAGGAAATACCCGCTTATGTTTTCGATTATCGTGTCCTACGATTTCATTTGCGGTACGACCTATGTCAAAGGGTGAAAGCTTTTGAATTTGAATTTTTGGGAACCTGTACTGCGTGGATTAGATGAGTTTTAAACCACATCAGTATGGGGCGGAAAGGCGGGAATCTGGCTGTGACTTGCTGGTGATGAAATGACTGAACTGGCTGAGAAGCGCGATTCCCAAACGGCGGTCTCCGCTACATGGATTCAACAAGGGAGCGTGCGACTCACACTTTTTTTTTTTTTTAAATCAACGACTCAGTCTTCCAAGCTAAACAGGGTTATCCATTTATTCAAGTTATTATTACCAATATTAGCAA
Source organism: Alviniconcha marisindica (assembly GCA_018857735.1). Classification (NCBI taxonomy): domain Eukaryota; kingdom Metazoa; phylum Mollusca; class Gastropoda; family Provannidae; genus Alviniconcha; species Alviniconcha marisindica. The sequence continues at coordinate 34,839 of JABMCL010002109.1, read as the reverse complement.
AACGTATGGCCTTTACATTTTCTTCAATTCAATTCTCACAATCAAAATTCACGCTCGCAGTCACAGAATCGTCAATTTCTACAGCGTCGACCTCCAACTGTACACAGGGAAGATGGTCGGAAGCAATGCATAATAGGGCCGGGGAAATGGTTTCTTTGTTCGCCCCAGAAGATTCAAAATTTGTGCGAACTGACCGACTTACCGATTTTACAGCTGTCGTATCAAGTTTATGCACATCAACGTCTTTTTCCTTTGCGATCGGTCTGTACAGCTGATAAATCTATCAAGCATAACTACAACGCGCAGATCTTTCATGTAGTACAAAACATGGCGGCAAGCGTCTCTTTTTGCCAATATGGCGGAATATGGAACTTCCCACAATGCTTTGCTGCAGATGTCATGTATTGCTTATTACCTCCCTTCCAGGCATTTTGAATTAGCTTGTGAAACTGGACCCTTCATAGTTACAGCTGCCTGCAACCAGAGCAAAGATCGTCTACATGGGAGTTTTAAAATTACTGATGATAACTTTTCCCGCCACAGTAGTTAGGGATTCCCTCCGTAGACCTATAGGCCCTCTCTAATATATATATAGGCCCTATATAGTTCTTGTTGATGATACTGCACAAGCCCCTATTTCAAGTGTAAGATTAGTTAACATTATTAGGCTGAGACACTTGAGACTCAGCTAGGCGTTACCATAAAAAAGCAAGCAAGTAGTTCACAGTTGAGACATTACTTTTATGTATCCTGAATAACACACACACGTGTGTGTGTGTGTGTGTGTGTGTGTGTCCTGAATATTACATATAGTTTTCACTAGTTTGATTAGCTGTTTTATTTATTGTTTATTATGGTTTAATAACACCCAAGGCACTGACCATTACCACCTTTTAACTACACATCACTGCAAGACTTGCCATGCTCTGACCGAGCCCAGCCATCCTTGTCAGGAACAGAGGAAGAAGAACAATATCAAATAAATAAATCCAATCTCCTCTAAAGTTTTTTTAATTTGCTTAATTGTTCATGATGTTGATGATGACGAGACTACAAGATCAAAAAGGTGGAAGGTATGTCCAAATCTTTGCTGGGGACCTTCCTTGGGGACCACACAGATATAAGAAATAATATTTGTGGTGATTGTGAATCAGTATGGAATGATTACATATATATAATATAAAATGACTCTGTGAAAGAAGAAGAATGAGACCTTAAGTCAATTAGTGCCACTGGGTTTTTCAACAGCCAGAGGGTCATCACTGCAAAGTCAGCATAACACTAAACCAATCTCAGTTTGGATTGTTGTTGAGTGTGTGTATGTGTCAGCATCAGTGCCAGCGTGTGTATGTACCACAGTGTATGCTTCTCTTTCTCTGTGTGTGTGTTGTGTGTGTGTGTGTGTGTGTGTGTGTGTGTGTGTGTGTGTGTGTAAAACAGTGCCAGTGTGTGTCTGCATTTATCACTAGCGGAGTCAATGTGTGTTAGTCACTTAGTGTGACGGTGTAGTGCAGTGTGTGTGTGTGTGTGTGTGTATCTTTGGGTGTGTCAGTGTATGTGTGCCTTGTGTGTGTGTGTGTGTGTGTGTGGGTGGGTGCCTTGTTGTCAGTGTGTGTGTGTGTGTGTGTGTGTGTGTGTGTGTGTTTGAGCCACTTGTGTGTCAGTGTGTCTCTGTGTGCACACATGTCATGTGTGAAAGAGACAGACATGGAGAGAAAGCCAAGAGAGAAAGCCAGAGAGACTTTGATTCTTTATTGCTTCAGACAAAGCCCATAATAATCGGGAGTCAATAACTGAGGAGAGAGGAGAGATGCTGCGGCTCGATTGCCAAAACCCAGCTGGAACCAGAGCCAGAGTCTGTCAGAGTCAGAGCCTTGCACCATAGCTGTTCTTGCACCCCTTACGTACAATCACTGAAGAATGGCTACACAAACATGACATGATTGTCACATCAACTGATCAAACCCACGCATAAGACATAGAAATTTATTTTTTCTGCCTATTCTGTCTTGGGTGTAGAAAAAAAGCTTTCACAACGTATGAAAAACAACCACCACATTTCATTAAAATAAAAGATCAAAGCAGGCTGCCCCTTTTTTGCACATTACCTGATACTAGTAACAATGGTGTCAGCCTACAATGATAATTCTTGAACTGTTCATCACATTTTGCCATCATGCACCATACCTGAAAGGGGAAAAAGTATATGGGCTTTCAGTGCTACAGGAGGCTTGCCAAGAAAATTATATTAATTCACTAGGACCACAGTGTCTGGGTGACTAACAGTCGGACTTTTCCACTCATGAGCCAGTGCTGTATATATATTTGACACAATAATTAAATGAACATAATAGGGGATGTTATTATTTCAAATAACGTTCATTTCCTTTATCTTGAAGAAAAAAGCAAATAAAGTGAAGGCTGAAGGGAATGGCCAAGAGTTGAGAAAGATGAAAGAAATCGCAGGAAACAAGAGAGTGCCGGGCCACTGCAGGTGCCTCTGCATAAACTCCTGTCATCACAGTTAGAAGATTGACATAGGTCAAACACATTGTATCTGTTGCCAGTTACTGTGCTTACACAGGAAGCAGCGCCAAAAGGTTTATGAACTGAAGGAGATAAAAAGCAAAAGAAACATCGTGTGAATTAGCTTTTATTTTTTATTTTTTATTTTTTTTGGGGGGAGGGGAGGCAGACAGATAGAGGAGGGGAGAGGGATTTATAACATTGGAAATATGGTAAAATTGACACTCAGTCTTAGCTAGTTACCAGTCTACCAAACTGTCGGTTAAAATTCTGTCAGTAGTTCAGGTCTGATGTCCATGACTGAAGAAATTTTACAAATGTTTGATACAGCCACTATTAACAGTGTTTACTTTTGGAAGGATGTGCTGGGGTGGGAACACAAACAAAAGGCTTGATGAGAACATCAAGAATGCAGTTGAAACAAACCTTTAATCACATTACCTACATGCACACTCTCCGAACAGCATTATTCAATTATAACAATAAACCAAAGAGGCAAATTAGGCCAAAGGTGAAGAAGTAAAGTAGCAGCAAGAACAGTAACTGATAACAAGGGGAAGAGACCTTTGTGTGACTTGTGTTTCAGTCTTGGGGGCTGGCGGTGTTGCCTTGTGGGGACATGTCTCTGTGTCTGCAATCGTTTCCGATGCGTCAGTGCCACAATAGTGAAAGAAACATTAAAACCAGAATAATAAGTCTCTGATGTGTATACATTGCAGTTACTGCCCTTGCTATCACATGTACTTGTATTAAAATAGCAATATCAAAACGGTTACCCAGAAACTCTTTTCTAGTTGCGTCATACCCTTCATACAAAAACACTTATTAAACACCATTACCAGGAATCTTAAGAAAATAAAAATCCACATGTGAGTGACAAAAATCAAAAAAACAAAAAAGATATTGCATTTCAATTGCACGGAATGTTACAATGCAGTAAATACCTTATTCTGTCAAAATTCAAAACCAACTGCAATGATATACAACAAAATTTATATGGTAGACACTGTAATACGAAGCAATACTCCAATATAAAGAGGAAGATGGGGGTGGGGGCAGGTGGAGGTTGGGTTAAATAAGCAATACATTATGACAGACACATGTCTAATAGTCAATGACATGCACAAGTATTTGACAAATTATGATTGACACATGTCTAATAGTCTTTACAAGCAAACATTCTCTGAAGATGAAGTTACACCTACGCACACAGTGTGGTCTAAATAAAGTAGATGAAAAGCAGGTTTCTAAAAAAAAAACGTGAAAACAAGCATATATTTATATGACCAAAAAATAAGACCAGAAGTTTGCTTGTTCTTTACTGACATAAAATCAGGTAAATGAAAAATTCTTGCCCAAAACAAGGATGTAGCACATGTCATATGCATGCTTCAACAAGTGGATGCCTGCTTCTTATATCATTAGTGTATTCACATTTACTGCTTTAAAAAAAAAATCCATCATGCTATTATTATAAAACTAATCAAAATTTTAATAAGCAAACCAAGGGAGGTTTGAAAATCAAACCACATGCACACACTCAAGCCCTGTAGTTGTTGTTTTGTTTGTTCCTTAAATGTATGTATAATCTATGATGTCAAATGACAATACAGTACAATGTAAATGCAAATGTATTGTATACAATGATGCAGAAAACCACACTCCATCCAGACAAGTCACTGGATTTGCAGTTTAAGTGGTGTGCACTTTGTTTTCACCACAGTGTTTTACTTAGCATTGAACAGTGACATAAATTGTGCTTTACATAAGAAATGAACGTCAAATGAAATCTATACATGCATATTACTTATTTTTCTCCACCATGTTCACTCACTAGTTCAAATATTACTGTGTCATAAAAATACAAAATGCAATTTGATATGTCAAAACCAAATCGTTCTGAGATCAGCCACTTTATCATTGTAATCTACCATGATACACTCATGGCTATGAATACAGTAAATAATTAATGACAATTTAAAGGATCCCATATTGGATTATGGAAGGTTTGTGTCACTATAAATATAATTAAGGTCGGTTTTAAAGGCCATCACAAACCAATCCATCATTCACACAGGAAACAAAAATGGTCATCATATCATTTTATATACATGTGATTAGGGCCATTATGTTCCCATAAATGCAACTGCATATGTGGTGATTACACAAGCATCCATCTGAAAGACGTATCGTTCACACGATCGAACTTTCTAATAAACACGAATACTACACATTTTAAAACAGACCAAAATGTCTGCAGCATAAGTTCCTTTATATCACCCCCCCACACACACACACACACACACACACACACACCACCTCCCTCGCACCCCAAGTATTTATTAACTATCAGAGTCCTGTCACCATTTTGCATCTGAATTTTAGAAGAGCAGGTTAAAATAAATGTATCTATATAGGTAAATGTCCGTTCACCCGTATTTTATTTTTAAAATTCTCAATCACCATCATTACTGATGGATAAATGTACTATGGCACAGCAAAAGTAAGGAAGTAATGTCCACTTTAACTAGCGTCCACTGGTTGAATTCTTGAAACTTTCAAGCCTGTGGCACTCAGAACCAATTCTGAAAAGATTGGAATAATTGGCCGTCGACATTCTTCTTGTACCATTACTCTGCAAGAAACTTATTCTGCTACAATCTACCTGTTTCTTTAAGGTGACAGTGCCATGGTAATCTTTTCAGCCAACAAAAGATAAAGCATTCATGTTAGGAATGAAATTGTCTATGGTTTACCCGATTACAAAATACAGACCATTCTGTGCATGTGCAATTATGTTAAACGAACACACGTCAATTAAAGTAAAGTTATATTGTTACTCAATAAGTAGTGTCTAAACAAATGGAAAGGTCCTTTCAGTTCAGTTCAGTTCAGTATGTTATTTATGAGCTCTGAAAAGCCCACCTATCTCTCAGAAGTTTCCAGAAGATTGCCTTTGTCCCAGCATTTGACAGATTGACGATGGCCCTTTCTCACCCTTTCCAGCATATATATTAAGTGCTTCCTTTATTACCTTCCTTGAAACCTCCCAGCCAATCGCCATATCAAGCAAACAAGATGAAGCACGCAAATCCATACCCTGACCTACTCCAAGCTTGAAAGACGGAACCGTGATGGTTCATGGTTCTCAGCACTGAGACAGAACCTTAATTTATGCATCCACAGTACTACCACTGCAGGGGAATTAAAAAGCAAGCACAAGCCAGACTTATTGCCTGGAAGAAGGCGGCTAGCTTCATGCATCTCCCGCTAAACTGAAACTGAACAGAAGCAGACTAATTTGGCTCAATGATTTCGTTTGTTATTGAGTTTTATTGTTGCTGAGAATGTAACTAGATTTTAATGCCCCTTCACAACTGCACAGGGTCATCTCAGGATCACTTCAGCTGCTTACACTTACCCTTTTGTAGTCATTTAACTACCATAACAGCACCCTGTGTTTGATGTTCTCAGTGAAGTCATTTGCTTGATGTTAGTTATGCTACCTTGACAGCAGTTGAGTAATGACAGCCTTATTCAAAGTAACAATAATGTACAAGAATACCAATAGAATAAGAACGGAAAAACATATCAAGCTGGCGACAAGTTTGTGTCAGTCTTTATGTAGCAAAATCACAGTCATTTCAGTCCATCGTTGTATTTCAATAAGAAATGTTGATGTATATATCTGGTTTGGTTTTTAAGACACTTTACTGGTCAACAACTTGTCACTTTTAAACAAAGCCGTTCAACAATAAAACACCATCAAACAAATTAAGTTTTAAAAAGTCATTCATAACCAGTGTAAAGCGAACAAATCTGTCACACAAAACAAATACAGCATGTGCACAACACACTCTCTCTCTCTCTCTCTCTCTCTCTCTCTCTCTCTCTCTCTCTCTCTCTCTCTCTCGCTCTCTCTTTTAATTCCTCAACACTCCAAGATAACAAACTGACATAGGCTAATTCAAAATTCATGGTGACAATTGGCACATTCATGTAAACCAAATGAATGCCCACTAATGAAATGCCCAAGCATGTCATTTATATAGAATCCCCATTCCCTCCCCCTTCACCACCAACACTACAGAAACAAGGGTTACAGTTCAAAAGTGCGAACAAGTACAAGTGTCTAAGTGTGTTCTTTCAATGCCTCTTTGTTCAGCACAGTGTAACAAAACACAGACCTTCTTCCCTGCAAATATCATAGTCTAAATTGCAAACAGCACGGAGAAAATTAATCATCCCATAATCGGACCCCGCCACTATCAAACCTAGGAGATGCCGATTCGTACATGTGAGCAGACGTTGCTAACATCACTGCTGATATCTGCGCACTCATTGCAGGACAGGGGCAAGGCGGTGAGGAACAGGAGACGCCCATCTTCCTCATCACAGCTTTCACCGTTCTCAGCAGAGGTGCCAGGGCATGCTGCCATCGTTGCCGCCCCTGATGGCTTGGAGACCAGCGAAGTGGCGCCGCGGGACTGCGGCACGGGTGAGGCCTTGGGCTCATAGCGAACCCAGGCCATGCTTCCCAGGGGCACCCAGGTAAAGCCCAGCTTCTGGCTGCTGGTGGCGAGGAATGAGGTGTCCTTGGTGGGGATCAGGCCATACACCGTCTTCTTCTTGGTGAGAAGCTTCCGTGTGAGGTCCCTGAGCACAATCTGCCCCAGGCCCTGCCCCCGGTGCTGGGGTTCCACGTGCAGCATGGCCATGGCACCATTGAACTGCATGCCGATGTAGGCCATCAGTTCGCCTTCGGCATTGACAATGGCACTGGAGTCGAAGCGGCGAGTGACCTCCTGCATGTACAGGTCCAGGGCCGGGTCGGGGCGGTAGTGCCTCCAGCGTTCACACAGTGCCGGCGCGTCCTTAGGTTGTAGAGTGGTCAGCGTCAGGCCTTCTGGTAATCTGTGAAATGACAAAAGCCAGTGTTAACTGCTTTGAGAGGTCTCTCCCTCAATTTACACAATGCTGCGGCATCCTTATGAATGGATGGGCATCTGTGAGTGTTGGGTCTTCTAGTGACCTGAAAAACAACCGCCAGTATTATAATATGATGAACTGATCTGTAACTCCTTTACGCAGCAGGGTTGTGGCGTAATTAGGATGTACGTGGGTTACCGTCACACTTTTTGGTCACAAGGAAAACAACAGCCACTTTCAACAGGTTGGTCATTCAGTTCGCACAGCACTGTGGTATCCATGGGATGTAAGGGGGTCAACATCAGTTTGGCAATGGAGTCTTGCCATTCAGCTCACACAGCATTGTGGCATCTTTGGCATGTGAAGAGGGTAAGCCTTCCAGAAACCTAGGAAACAACGGCCACTGTTAACTCAGTTTGCACAGTTTACACAGCGGTGTGGTGTCCAGAGGCACCAAGATGGCCAACAAGCAGCCTTCTGGTAACCTAGGAAACAGTAGTCAATATTAACTAAACATAATACAACGCACACAATGCTCCACGGTGTTCCCGGTTAAACAGTACCCAGCATGAGGCCCTGTTATGACCTAGGGGAAAATGGTCAATATCAACCTCAACATTTCCCAGTTTGAAGAGTGTCCAGTGTCAGGCTTTCTGAAAATCTGCGAAACAACCAGCTGCTATAGTGAGCATTATACAACTCACGCATCTCTGTGCTTTCTGATAACCAGAGAAACAACAAAGGTAACCACAGAAAGTCAACATAAACTTAAGATTACATAACTCGGACAACACTGTCAAATCTCTGATTTGTTTGTGTGGACAGCATCACACCTTCTTGCATACTCAGAATATAACTGGGAAAGAAAAGTAATAACTGCGAAAAAAAGTACCACTACAGAGGAAGCACAATACCTTCAGTGACTGATATCCTGGAAAACAGACAGAGCAAACACCACCTTCCCAGCCTCACTTTCCATGACTCTTCCTCCAAACTTTGCCATGATTGGTTACCCAAGTAACAGGGCTCTCATTATTTCCGCACACCTGTCCACCAATGCTGTAAGCACCTTCTGAAAGGTTTGGGTACTAATAAGACCGTGGCAGCAATATAGCTTAAAACAGGCATGTAAACGTGAGGCGCATCTGCCCCAAGTAAGAAATTAGTTCCATCTCGATTGAAAATGATTCTGGTTTTATTGGTGCTGGTGAAAGCAAAGCGGGCACTTCATGAAAAAACACAACAAAACAAAAAAATGTCTCATATAATTTTAGTTATCGGTTACAAATTTACTGCCAGTTGAGCACAAATAAACAAAAATTCAGTTAGTTGACAGTTTGGGGGAGAGCTATGGTGCAATCAATTAAGGAAGTGGATGGAGGAAGAATATTGAAAACCTGGGGATGATTAGAGTTTGGGTGAACACAGCAGTAACAGTAAGAAGATCCACTGCTGCAGATTATACCTGACAAATTATTCATGTTGGTTCTATTTGGTATTGATCCACTAACCATTCAGGTACAGCAATAGATCAAACAGACGATGCTGGCAAATCTGTGACCTAGCATGTACTAAAAATGACAAAGCAATCCCCCTTTCAGTTGAAAGGCCATCCTTAGTAGTGTCGATGGAACAGTATTTATTCTAAGTAGTGTTGACACTTCCAATTAATCCATATAATGTATGGAACGACTGAGACAGAGATGAGAGAACAAAACAGAGCAAAAACAAAAAGCAAGTGAATGAGATATATACCTCAAAAAGGCCTACCTTACTTACATGGCAAGGGGCACAAAAAAACCTGAAATCCACAAAAAGCCATCTGGGGTCACCACCCACTCCCAGAATTAAATCTGATTTAGTTTTTCATGCCATAGTGAAATGGACACCATTTTGTTTTTGTTTTTTTGCTGGGTTTTTTCTCCAGTAGTAGGATCCTCAGAAGGACTGGTAACCACAGTTACATTACTATGATAAAGAGGGTGGGCCTGTTGCAGTCTGCTGCCACTGGTTTGACTTTATGTGGACAAATATATATATAATTCTGCAGCATAATAAGCACTTCAATGGAGGATAATTAAACATACACACACACACACACACGTGCATACACACACATTAAAACTTATATTTCCATGAACATTTATACATTAAAAATATGAGAAAAGAAAATAGCCCAAAAGGACAGTACAAAGAACAGTATATAGCCATGAAGGTGACAAACTGCAAACTTATCTTTCAATTCAAATACACTGAAATGAAGCCAGCACACACACACACACACACACACACACACACACACACACACACGCGCGCACACAAATACACACATGCACACACACACACACACACACACACACACACACACACACACACACACACACACACACACACACACACACACACAGGGGCCAATTTATTGAAGCAGAACTCACGGCAGCTGTTCAGGGGGCTCAGGATCAGTCCAGGCGTACATGAACCTGTTCTCAACAGATGACAGACGCCCGCCATGTTTTCGGCACTGCTCTTGAAGGGTGGGAACTGCATCATAGGGCACACCTGCAAAACAACAGGAACATTACTGCATGGTTGTGCTGAGAAGGATAACACTAATTATCACAGTACAGCACCTTGGTCACAGTTCCAAAGGCAGATCACCATGATGAAAACTATGTTTCAGTGACTGTGCTGTCCAGGTCCAAAACATGAACATTTACAAGCTTAAAGAAACTCCTTAACAAATTAAGGCTTTTCTTACATTACAGCTACGTGCAATTTTCACCCACACTTACCTGTCACTCAAACAATGAGATCACCAGCAACAAATCTCTTCCTAATTAGTTTTATAGCCGAAAGGCAATTTTCGAACAACCAACCAAAGTTTCACAGTAGAAGTCAGATGATGTCTATTGGTGCTGATGCCGGAAAGTAAATGTCTGGTGAAATATTAAGGCAAAGGAGCACTGAACTAATCCGTATCAATTCTGTGGCTACTAATATTGGCATTGAAATCAGAGCAAGTGCTATCCAATGCCCATTTGAAACACTGAGCTGTACCATCTTCAGACCTTGTTTACATCACAAGTTCTTTGAAAAGAGATACATTTCGGTCAACAGACAACCCAGTGAAGGCACCCAGGTGTCCCCTCCACCCCCTCCCCCCAACCAGCCCCCATCTCTCCCCATTTCTCCTCCTCTTCCACCCTTCCCTCACCTCTCTCTATATATGAACAATAAACAACAATATTCTTCAGCCTGTTTGCTTGTTGTTACTGCTGTTAGTCTCTTAAATCAGTCAACCAAATCAGTCAGTCAGTCAATCAGTCAACAAACAGTACAATATCCAAATACAGCAGTCTTTCTTGCTGAGTCAAATACAGCAGTCTTTCTTGCTGAGTCAAATACAGCAGTCTTTCTTGCTGAGTAACGCTAATGTTGAATGTCCTCGTCTTTACAGAACAGTGTGCAGTCTTTAATTTGACACACCATTCAAACATAGTTTCTGACAAGAGCTGTGTCAACAAGTACTTTGGAAAGGAGCATGACTAACATTTCTGCTATGCGCTTCTGATCCACATTAAAGCAAGGCACAGATCACGCTCTATTTCTCGGAAACAGGATGTCAATTTAAAAATTAAAAAAATACTGCCTGAAGCCTGCGTAGCTATGATGAGAACAATATCTCAGCTAGCTTGTAAAATTTTGTCAGTGACATATAATTTTCAACTTGTTTTCAGGCAGTGGTGTACAGTTAATAATAATAATAATAATACATAAATTTTCTATAGCGCTATTCCCCGGTGAGCGAGCTCAATGCGCTTGTTCACATACATACATGTACATATTATACCATTTACATTTACTAACGTACCATACTTAATAAATTACACTAATATAAAACAAGTACCTGTAAAAACAGCGAATAAAATGACCATTATAATACATAAACACATTACAATAATTTAAAACAGGTACATAATTATAAAGCAGTGTACAAAGTAATTACTACAACTATGCTAAAACAAACACACACACACACGCACACACACACACTCAATCACACACACGCACACACACTCAATCACACACACACGCACACAGTTCAGTTATATTCCCCAGCTAACCCTCATCCCCAACCATTCCTCTCTCCTGTTCCCACATCTGAAACAGCTGTTCAGCTGTATACCTAAGTACCCTTCCTGAACTTGAGCCTATTGGCAATGGCTAACGTCTATGGTTTCATTGCGAGTGTCATATATATAAATTACCTTTCGCAGAGCAACCACATGATCAATACATGTACCACCCACAGACAGCCTGTTGCAAAAGGTTAATTAGCCGCCGTGCAACCGTGTTTTTGCCTAATGAACAGGTTGAGTAGGAACTTAAAAAGGTAATATTATTCATGCACGCATGCACAAATGAACACTTGTAAGCATGCAAGAACAGGCAGACCAAATGGTAGGGGGCACATGTGCACGCACACAAACACACACACATGCATGTACACACACACACACACACACAGACACACATCACACACACACACACAAACACACACACACACTGACCAGTGAAGCAGACAGGTTTGTTCCAGTCCACGACACAGGGTCTCCGGATGAAGAAGCGGAATGCCTTCACACTCGTTGTGTGGCAGATGTAGTAGTGGCGGAAATACGAGGCAACCTACAACAAATTAATAACAAGCACATCAAGTTTCCACTTGAGCACATTCCAAAGTGAGATTTTCATTTGCAACAGACAGTGCAAGAAGAAAAGAAGGGAAAGTAAGTAGGCTATTAAACACACATATAAGCGGGTGCTTACACACACACACACACACACACACACACACACACACACACACACACACACACACACACACACACACACACACACACACACACACACACACAGGCATGCACACATGCCAATTTTCACCCCTGATTCCATTGTTGTCAAGTTAAACCATACCCTTAGAACTAGAAGTGTAAACCAGTTGGTGATTCTATGAATCAGCCAACTCATACATTACAGACTAAAACAAGCAAACAAAAAACAAACATATTGCCAATGACTGACTCAACTGGCCACAGGCCCATAAAAACATAACGAAGAATATCTTCTTTTTTAAAAATTGTAATCAATGTTGACAAAGAAACCAACAGCAAAACGTTTAACTAATGTCAATAACATAAACAAAATTTATATAACATCCTTTCAAACATAAATAAGTTCTTAAAAAATAAGAAAAATAATATGATTAATTGCGGATGTTGCCAAGTTGCAACAAACTCCCCACCATGTTTTATATTTGGTGAATATAAAATTGTTAATACTTGTCTGTCTGTGTGTGTGTGTGTGTGTGTGTGTGTGTGTGTGTGTGTGTGTGTGTGTGTGTGTGTGTGTGTGTGTGTGTGTGTGTTGACCTTGATCACCTTGGTATACACAAAAAATTCCCTTCATGGCAACATTAACTACAGCTGTCCCATGCCTGCGCACATCATTGTGGGTACACTCTCTCTACGCATTATGCACGAAGAGAAGTGGTAAGTAGTAGCACTAACTGGACATTAACGTCTAGCCAACCGCAAAGGGTTACCTCAGTGCAGTCAAACTCTGTCATAAGCAAATGCACATTTCAAAGCTCTTCTCATATATAAACCCTTTCTAAAGTCAGTCCACAATCCATACAGATCAAGGAAGTTTATTATAATATGCATGCAGAGATTCTGGCTTTACAAGCATAAAACAAAACATACACACACAAACATCAAACACAAATTTTCAAAGAGTTAGTCCTTTCAATCTTACCCAGTTTGAAAGAGCACATAAGGCTAGGACATGCTTGTATCATCGACTATTCTAATTTATCGATACCAGATTAATCAAAAATATAAAAAAGGAATGGACAGAAACTTCTTCTTTTTTTCTAAAAGGTAATATGGTTATGCATAATTGCAAATACCAGAGCCATACAGAAGCAAGCTGCACATACTATCTACCAGCTACCATCTCCTAGCTGTTCAATAAAAGCCATACAAAAAAAAGCATCTCTCAAAAAAAAGAAAAGAATTTTCTTGGGAAAAAAGTCAGGACGGAATGGATTTAAAATATATATATAAATTAAGAAAGTAAAATGACCAGACAGAAAGAGCAAGACAACTAGACAGAAAAAAACAAGACAGGAGATAGGAAAGGGGCGTCATGAATAACAGCCCTGAGATTGCAGACTAGGGAGAGATATCAGACATCTCCGGACACCCTCCCTTCGGGGGACACGAGAAGAGCCGCACCAAAACGCATGGGCATTACAGATACACACCGTAAGCAACCACAACACAGAATCACACACACACACACACACACACACACACACACACAAATACACACACACACACACACACACACACACACACACACACACACACAGACTGAGAGAGACAGAGACAGAGACACACAGAGAGTGAGACAGACAGAGACAGAGACACAGAGAGAGACAGACAGACAGACAGACGGACGGACGGACGGACAGGCAGACAGACAGAGTGAATGAATGAATGAATACACTTTATTTTACGAGGGTAGTGGAGAAGACTCGAGGTCTGTTTACATCCAGCCCAGAGAGAGAGAGAGAGAGAGAGAGAGAGAGAGAGAGACAGAGTGACACAGACACAGACACAGACACAGAGAGAGACAGAGACCATGCTTGTTGGCAGCGAGCCACGGTTGGTAAATGAGGGCCAGAAGCTGCGGGGCCGTAATGTGTGATCCCTTTCTCACCTTCACTCGACATTGAACTGCCGGTACTGCATGGAACCGGTTCACTTGTGGCCCAGCGCCAGAATAGCCCCATTACAGTGCCAGCAGACGCGCCCGCTTTGCGCAATAGCCCTCAGGAATTCCAGGCAGTGTACGCACAGGCCTATATATCTAAATAACAACAGTCCCGCCCTCGATCCGGCCTCGACAGTGAATAAACACCTACCCTTTGAGCACGCGGAGGCTGGTTCTTAGCATACAGCGTGTGGGTGCGTGCGTGCGTGCGCGCGCGTGAGGTGCGATAAATGAGCGTTTCCGTACGCATTTGTAAGCGTTCCGGACTCTTACGAGAAGGGAGGGGGGAGGGGGGGGGGGGCATAAATAATATACTATTATTATTATTATTATTATTACATTCATTTTCACCACCGGAAAAGTTGGGCTATCACTGTTCTCGCACTATTACTGGAAGGTTTGCTCTAATCGATCCATTTCCTATTGAATGATCACCTGATTACAGAACTGACTCGCAGTGGACTGACTGACTAGTCGATTGATTAATTCGGTCATTCGGAACAGCATATTATTGTAAATGTACTGAACCATCAATCATTCATCTATTCACGCAGTTATTCGTTCTCTCATTGCTGAATTTTATTGTCTGGCTTGTTCGGGCATCACAGCGAATGAACATGTACCTAGAACTGACAGTGCGCCAGCAAAACACACGTCAGGTGCTTTCTCGGTGAGCTGCATGACCATGTGAGCACGATGGCAAAACCATTTGCCGTTCTTCGTCCTTAAATGGAATTCGACTCTTAGGCTGTCACAGAGAAGGAAGGAAGGAACTTGGTGTTGTTTTTTGTCCGTTTGTTGTTGTTGTTTTGTTTGGTTGGTTGGCGTGCTTTTTCGGGGGGGGAGGGGGCATTTGCCAGAACGGTTGTAGGCTATCAGGGCGAAGCGAAAACTGAACTAAAAAGACGCAAGTAACTTAGTTTTTTTTACACCCAGTCAACTACGACGATTATATTAGGCCGAAGCACATTTTAACGGAACACAATTAATGCTAAAAATATACAAATGCTGAAACTAGTATATGGTAAAATTAAAAACAAACAAACAAAAACAGTGGTAAAAAGTACAATAACAACAACAACAAAACAAAAACAAAACAAGAAGGGGGGAGAGAAAAAAAACTGAGGCCAAAAACACAAAATTAAATCAATGCAGACAATAACAAGCAGATAAAACATCTTCCCACCACCATTTCGTGTGAAATGGGCTTAGATGGCTACGGGCCCCACATCGTTCTATCGATCAGCTTTCGGACAGCAGGTTTGGCCTAGCGGTTAGGCCGGTACGCAGAGAGACCTCGGTTCGATTCCGCTTCGGCTCTCCTTTCTCTTCGAAAGTTGTGATCTAACAGTAGCAGATATACTATTAAATACTCTTAGTAACTAACTGTGAGCAGGTTTGGCCTAGCGGTAAGGCGTTTGACTGGTAAGCGGAAGGACCTCGGTTCGATACCGCTTCGGCTCTCCTTTTTCTTCAAAAAGGTTGCGGTCTGTGGACACTGTCTTGTGACTTTGTCCATCACTTCCTACTGAAACATTAAAATGGCTCTCATCGCTGCCGATCTTAATGCAGGAATCATTCCGATGGTGACAGTGTAGCGATAGATATATAATCTTCCCCATCTCCCTCTTCCCCCACCTCCATACCCCCTTCCCCCCTTCTCCCCGTCCCTAATAAGCCTTATGGTTTCTGTGGACGTTAAGCACCATGTTTACTTACTTCACTGGGAGAAGCAGACCATTGCACCAGTGGGTAAAAATGTACGGCGTGCGTGGAAAAAAAAAGCCTGCGCAACGCAGCATTAGAACGCTGAATTTTTGATCGATACTATCCGACAAATCCTTACTGAGTCTGAAGAAGGTCGGTGGAGAAACCTAACCCATTAGCATCTCCAGTATTCAAGTCCTTATTCGCTCAGTTTCGATTTCTGTCATTTGCACCAAAGATCGCTCTGTACCAAACGCTCAAAAACAGCGGAAAGGCACGAGAAAGAGAAAGAAGGATGTAATAATAATGACTGAAGAAATGAAAGGAAGAAAAAATACACAAGTCAGAGGAGGGAAAATGATGGGGTGGGGGTGGGGGGGTGGGGGGGTAGGGGGGGGGGGAGGTTAGTTGGTACAGGATTATCTGCACAAGGTTAACCTCAGGACAAAGAAAGGGGGGGGGGGGGGGTAGAGAGAGGGGGGGGGGAGGGGAGAGACAGACAAGAGGAAGGAGGGAGAGAGAAAGAGAGAAAGAGAGAGACAGACAGACAGACAGACAAGAGGAGGGAGGGAGGGAGGGAGAGAGAGAGAAAGAGACAGACAGACAGAGACAGATAGACAGACAGAGAGTCTGCGCAACGCCGCACCAGAACTCTGAATTGCTGATCGATACTACCCGACAAACCGGCGGTGTCGGTGAAAAGGAACGAAAAGAAGAAGGAAAACTGCACAACTAGAAATGGCAGGGGGATGGGGGAAGGGAGTGGGGGGGGGGGGGATAGCTCGTACTGGAGTATTGCGTCCTCTCACGTGCACAAGGTTACCGCAGGACGAAAGGGACGGCGGGAGGAAGGGGGGGGGGAGGGACCGAATGGGGGGAGAGGGAGGCATCTAGCAAAGTGGCTCAAATTTACCCTTAGGGTTAGGAAAGGAAAGCTACGTGACTTGGATCATCGGCTCGCTGGTCTTTACTTGTTTAATATACGGCTCATATAAGTTACATCGTCCACACCAAGCATATATATTTATACGTAACTGGGAGTGTGTGTGTGTGTGTGTGTGTGTGTGTGTGTGTGTCGGGGGTGCGTGCGTGCGTGTGTGTGTTGGGGGCATGGGTAGGAGGATGGGCGGGGGGGTGAGAGGGGTGGAATTGTGAGTAGGTAACATATAGTTTCTTCCTTGTAAATTTCTGCTTCTCATACGGCACATGTACGTTATTATTCTTGTGCATAAGACTGTTAGTTGTCATACACGTATTACTTTCTTGAGCATGTCACCTTTGATACTTTTCTCACTTAATGTTAAAAATGTCAGAGAATGTTGCAAAGTGCACAGAGAGTTTCTGTAGACCAAAGAATAGTGCTGTATAAAAGTTTCTGTCGACCAGAAAATAGCGCGATATAACAGTTACCTATCATTATAATTATCATGCCGCGCCCACTGCGCTGAATCCACACCACTGAGAGACATGATAATGAAGACAATGCTGCAACTGATAAACACGATTAGCTCAGACATGGTCCATCCACACTTTGGCCGGTCAAGCCAACAATCATTGAGCGTGAAGAGCGCACCCGGCCTACTGACCCGCATCCAGCTGTGTGTACTTACGGCATCAGTGGACTGTGGCCTGAGGATGACGCAGGTCCACCCGGGCCAGTGGTCCACGATCACCTCGAACCCGTCCATAAGTCCGCGTAGAAAGTTGGACAGGATGTAGAACATCTGCAAGTAGCACACACAAAAAGCAGTGGAACCAACCATGACGACCGCAACAACGACCTTGATTTTGTGTAATGAGAAGATCATGCTAGGCTGCTTCTGCTGTTTATGACGCTAGTGATGATGATGATGATGATGATGATGATGATGATGATGATGATCGTAATGATGATGACGATAATGGTGATGATGAAAGGACTGTTGACAATAATAACTTGATTGACAGACACTGTCACCAAAATCTTGAAACCAGATGAAAACGTCAGATAATAGAGACCTGGACTATCTGAAGCTTTGAAAGCTGCAGCAGACTCTGATGGAGGCTACCAAATGTGTTTTATACAGAGACAGACAGACAGACAGACAGACAGGGACAGACACACACAGAGAGTTGATAATTTGATTTTAACGTTCTGTCAACCGCGCAGGATCACTGGGGGGGGGGGGGGGGGGGGGGAGGATGGAGGGAGAGAGAGAAAAGTACACAAACTAAATAAAAATGCTAGAACATTCTTTAACAGATGAGACAACGGATGAAAACGTTTTTAAACAGAACACACACACTGACAAAATAGTATGCAAATTCCTCAAAGCTTGCCAAATTAACTTGCAAATCATTTTTTACATCAAACCAATGAAAAGGTCGAAACAAGCCCACATGTTATGTGGCTCTCGTGAAGATGCCCAGCGAGTGCGATGTGTAATGCATATATACACAGGGAATTAACGTGGCGATGCATTGAATTTTCACTCTCCGAGACAGCTAAATTATTGCCTAGCAGCCATGCAAATTGACATCCTGGTCTAACCAGCCAGTGACGTCCCCTTTATTGGTACAACTCTGACGCTATTCCACAGCATTCTGGGATGCTATCTGATCCACTTGCTTCCACTGACGTCAGTTCTATGAATAATATTAGCAAGCAGTTTTTCTACATGGCTGAGTTCGTGAATGCAAGTTCGTGACCAACACAGAAAAAATCTCTCTCTCTCTCTCTCTCTCTCTCTCTCTCTCTCTCTCTCTCTCTCTCTCTCTCTCTCTGCAAATGGACGTAATGCTACTAGCACTGAGTATGAAAACCTTCGACTTCCAGTAAGTTCAGTGTTGCTGTATGTCCACAGAGACCATAAGGACTATTAGGGACGGGGGGTGCCCAGGACGGCCATCTCGACTTTTACACAGCTCCTGAGCTCTGGCGTCGACTGTTCAAGTTCATGTTGTTTTTCGTCCACAGAGACCATGAGGACTATTAGGGACGGGGAGCCCAGGACGACCACCTCGACTTTCACACAGCCCCTGAGCTCTGTTAGACTTCCAGTTCTCTCTCTCTCTCTCTCTCTCCCTCTCTCTCTCTCACACACACACACACACACACACACACACACACACACACACACACACGGCCAGGCACACACACACAACCGGCTCACGAAGACTGTTCGCCAGTGAAACACCTGTTCTTTATCTCCGCCGCCATGTCCTCGACTACGGTCAAGCTGTTGTCCGTTTTGGGCGCTGCCGGTAGTCGAGTGAGGACACTGACCGGTTCAATGGCAAAGGGCACAGAGCTCAAAATAACTAGGCATATAGAGCTCAAAATAACTGTCACACTATCAATGAGGGACAAGGGGTGGGGGGTGGGAAATCTAGAAATGTTGTATTGTTTTTAGTTTGAAATGTCTCAACGAATTGTATCAACTGGATGACAGGTTCATTGGCAAAGGGCACAGAGCTCAAAATAACTATGTCACACTGTCAATGTGGGACACGGGGTGGGGGGTGGGAAATCTAGAAATGTTGTATTGTTTTTAGTTTGAAATGTCTCAACGAATTGTATCAACTGGATGACCGGTTCATTGGCAAAGGGCACAGAGCTCAAAATAACTATGTCACACTGTCAATGAGGGACGCGGGGTGGAGGTAGGAAATCTGGGAATGTTGTATTGTCTTTAGTTTGAAATGTCTCAAGGAATTGTATCAACTGGATGACCGGTTCATTGGCAAAGGGCACAGAGCTGAAAATAACTATGTCACACTGTCAATGAGGGACACGGGGTGGGGGGTGGGAAATCTAGAAATGTTGTATTGTTTTTAGTTTGAAATGTCTCAACGAATTGTATCAACTGGATGACCGGTTCATTGGCAAAGGGCACAGAGCTCAAAATAACTATGTCACACTGTCAATGTGGGACGCGGGGTGGGGGGTGGGAAATCTAGAAATGTTGTATTGTTTTTAGTTTGAAATGTCTCAACGAATTGTATCAACTGGATGACCGGTTCATTGGCAAAGGGCACAGAGCTGAAAATAACTATGTCACACTGTCAATGTGGGACGCGGGGTGGGGGTAGGAAATCTGGGAATGTTGTATTGTCTTTAGTTTGAAATGTCTCAACGAATTGTATCAACTGGATGACCGGTTCATTGGCAAAGGGCACAGAGCTGAAAATAACTATGTCACACTGTCAATGTGGGACGCGGGGTGGGGGTAGGAAATCTGGGAATGTTGTATTGTCTTTAGTTTGAAATGTCTCGTCTCAATGAATTGTATCAACTGGATGACCGGTTCATTGGCAAAGGGCACAGAGCTGAAAATAACTATGTCACACTGTCAATGAGGGACGCGGGATGGAGGTGGGAAATCTGGGAATGTTATTGTCTTTGGTTGGAAGTGTCTCGACGAATTATATCAACTGGATGCGCTAGTAGAACCACTTCAGCTCGTATACATGTATGTAAATTATAATATTACAAAATATTTTTCGCGCCCCACCTTTGATGAGCCCAAAACACCTAGAAAAAGCGCTGAGGATAAGTGTGTGTGTGCGTACGACGGGGGGGGGGGGGATGCTAAGTACAGTACGTATGCATTTACACAATTACATTATCAGTCTTACTAAACAAACACTCTAGATCATTCAACATTAAATCCACATACCACATAAATAACTTCTTTTTTTGGGGTGGGGGGGGGGGGCAAGTGTGTTGGGGGGGGGGGCGAGTTATAGAGTTTTTGCTTGACTATACATCCACAATCTCAAAATCACTTCTTCTTCTTCATCAGCGTTCCAGACCAAATCGCTCCAACAATTCTACACACACACTCACAGGAGTGTGATTTGGACACAGCAAGGCCTATTCCATCTCAAAACTGACGGAGAAGAGATGGGGCTTTAGCTAAGATTTGAAACTCGACAGGGCTTGTGCATGACGATCAGAAAGTGGGAGCCGAATTCCACACGACAGGGCCAGTATAAAAAATAATAATTTAAAAGGCACGCTGCCCTTGGAACCTCTTGCGTCTAATAGGAATGCGAAAAATACGTGAATCGGTGTGAGCCGGTTTGGCCCAGCGGTAAGGTAAGCGGAAGGACCTCGGTTCGATACCGCTTCGGCTCTCCTTTCTCTTCAAAAAGGTTGTGGTTTGTGGACACTGTCTTGTGACTTTGTCCATCACTTCCTACTGAAACATTAAAATGGCTCTCATCGCTGCCCATCTTAATGCAGAGGTCAATCTGATGGTGACAGTATAGCGATAGGTATATACTCTCCCGCTCCCCCCCCCCCCCCCTCCCCGTCCCTAATAAGCCGTACGGTTTCTATGGACGTTAAGCACTATGTTTACTCATTACGTGAATCGGCAGATGAGCGGAGACCGGGACAGAGTGAAAAAATCAACCGCGTCGCTTGACAGCCGTTTTTAATGTGTGCTGCACCTCAGTGGCCGCTGTGTCAATATACTGAGAGACTAAACCAGTTTTAAAATAGATTTAACTTTTTAACACACACACAAATACACACACACACTTGCTACGACCTGCTACGCGACTGTGAGTACAAATGGGTGCATTATACTTTGTATACTTGGTTTCAATCATCCCTAGAACCTCACGCTATTAATATCACCGACTCAATCAAAGGCGAGCCGGTTCATGTTCCTTCTGTGGAACAGGGATCTCTCTGTCTCTAGTACTTATATAGGTCCCTGACTTGTACCGTTCGTTTTGACATTCACGTGGACGTGTCCAAAGTGGGAAAGGGGAAAGGGAGGAGGGGCTGCAATTGGGGGGAAGGAGACACGGGGGGGAGGGGGGGGGGGCTGTCTCTAAGTCCGCATTTGCATCACCACCAATGACGTTGGGTGCGGGGTGAGTGCAGGTCAAATTCGACATCAAGTGTGACCGCTTACGGCCGCCCGACAGACCCTCTCCGGTAGTGCAGGTACCCTCCCTCTCACGTGCTACGTTCATGTCACAGGCGTGTGCCGCCGTCCCCCCCCCCCCCCCCCCCCCCCCCCCCCAAGCCGTCAGTCAACCGCGGACAGGACTTGGGATCGGCCAGGACTGTGGGAGCGGCACGGCTGGGAAAGCCGGAGAGTCGCGTCAGTGTCGCCACACTCACAGCGCCTTTTCGGTCCCTTTTAGCTCAGCTTGACTCACACTTGCACTACAGTCAGTCAGGTACTTTTTTTGGGGGGGGGGGGGGGGGGCGAGTTATAGAAACTGCCGGCAACGTCTTTTTCATTCGCTCGGCTATAGTATCATTAGAACTAGCTGGACTTTCGGTCGAGTTCAGTTTAAGTTAATATAAGTTAATCTGCCTGGTCCCTTGCTATCCCGTGTATATGTATGACGGTGTTGGCAGTGTGTGTGTGTGTGTGTGTGTGTGTGTGTGTGTGTGTGTGTGTGCGCGCGCGTGCGTGTGTGTGAGGGAGAGAGAAAGACGGCGCGAATTTTAAGCGCCCATTCAACGATGACGGTTATAACAGGACGCAACACATTTTGTCAAAACACAGTACACGCTATATATATATATATATATATATATATATATATATATATATATATATATGTGTGTGTGTGTGTGTGGGTGTGTGTGTGTGTGTGTTAAAACTAGCACATGGTCAGTTAAAAAACAGAAATAAACGTGTGTTTAAAAATCAGAGAAAAAAACAATTGCTAATATTACTGCAAGGCGCTCTATGGTCCCATTTGTTCCCACAGTTTCTTTTTACTATTTTTATTATTGTTATTAATAACATGTCAGTTTAGTGCCTTGTCCTGTCCTACTGCAGTGGCGTGATCATGGCACCTAGTCACTGTAGGAAGTCCATCGTTTCTGTTAATAACGGTGACAAAGCTGCCCATCGCGACAGCGTGTCAGTCAAAACGTGCGGTCCCTTATCAGCGTATTGCACTTACTGACACTCTCTCCAATGTGTCCGCCTCAGCTAGAAGATCGCTAATCTGTCCTGCGATTTTCTTAACCACACAGATAATCATGATAGTAATTATGATGCACATTATATTTAACTTCGGTGTATGTCAGCAGACACGCTTTTTGAAATGAAACTGATCATGCCATAGGCTATTAAAGTCATAAAATCAGGGAGAGAAAGTGTGGTGTGTGTGTGTGTGTGACAGATATACTTTGTGGGACAGAAAAACAGACTGACTCAGCAGTTCGCTCCTAAAACTCTCTCTCTCTCTCTCTCTCTCTCTCTCTCTCTCTCTCTCTCTCTCTCTCTTTTGTTTGTTGTTGTTGTTTTTTTTTGTTTTTGCCCGAGGGCTGGATGAAAAAAAGTATACTGTACTTATTCCTTTACCCTCATTAATAAAAAATTCGTTCGTTCGTTCGTTCTCTCTCTCTCTCTCTCTCTCTCTCTCTCTCTCTCTCTCTCTCTCTCTCTCTCTCTCACACACACACACACACACACACACACACACACACGACACACACGCGCGCGCACAGTCTGACTCAGCAGTTCGCTCCTAAAACTCTCTCTCTCTCTCTCTCTCTCTCTCTCTCTCTCTCTCTCTCTCTCTCTCTATTTTGTTTTTGTTGTTGTTGTTTTTTGTTTTTGCCCGAGGGCTGGATGAAAAAAAGTATACTGTACTTATTCCTTTACCCTCGTTAATAAAAAATTCGTTCGTTCGTTCGTTCTCTCTCACACACACACACACACACACACACGCGCGCGCGCACGCACGCAACCCCCCCCCCCTCTCCCCCCCTCACCAGGCAGGGTAACGCGAGCAAAACCAAAACGTCAACACTACCTAACTTCAGCATTAATTAAAAACAACGCAACACTGAAAATGTGGACGGCAATGCTGGGAAAGCCGCATGTAGCGGCAATGCACAGGCATTTTTGCCGCTAGCTCGGGACTGGTGCAAAGGACCTTGTTCTATCAGCCGTGCGAGGTGCGGCAGAATCCGTTTGAGAGTGTGTGTACTTCACGCTAAACCTGCGTGACAACCTGCAGCCTCTGCCCTGAACTAGGTCCGTGACCGGACGACAATGAGACCACCGTCTACTTTTATCTGAAGGTCAAGTTCGAGTCATTGCACTTTACGTTCCCGACTGGCTGCAGTTCTCCGCTGGTCTCTGACCAGTAGTACCTAGTATTTATCTAAGTCGGCAACGACCGGACCGACTTTGCGACTACAGCCACTCGCTGACCCTGGCGGGAAAGTGCTTCTTGGCTAGCCCCTCTTGTAACATTGCCGCTAGCGAGAGATAGGCCTACACACTGCTGACCGCAAAATGTTACGAATCTATCGGTGCAGGAATTAGTTTAAATATCGGCGCCGTACATTACAAACTGATTAATCTTCTGAAGGGCAGCAATATGTCTATAATAATTATATTGGTGTAATCAAACAGGAAACAAGGGTCAATTTTTCTGAATGAATTAAGACACGATTTTTGTCTTCCCCTCCCCCCTCACACACCGTGTCCACTTCACACGTTTGTTTGCCCCTTCAATACAACGTTTGTCTCCTTCATACATTTGCCCCCCTCCCACAACGTTTGTTTGCCCGCTTTCAAAAAAATAATATATATCCCCTTCAAATAATATATATCCCCTTCACAGAACATTTGTTTGCCGATTCACAGAATGTTTGCCCCTTCACACAACGTTTTCCCCTTCACACAACGTTTGTGTGCCCCTTCATGACAAAATGTTTCTCCGCTTCATACAACATTTGTTTGCCCCTTCGTGACACAAAGTTTGTCTTTTTCACACAACGTTTGCCCCCTCACAACATAACGTTTGTCCCCTTCGCACGTTTGTTTGCCCCTTCGTGACACGTCTGTCCCCTTCACACGGTTTGCCCCTTCACACAATGTTTGTTTGCCCCTTCATGACAAAATGTTTGCCCCTTCACACAACATTCGCCCGTCACACAACGTTTGCCCTTCACACAATGTTTGCCCCTTCATGACACACTGTTTGCCCCCTTCACGCAACGTTTGTTTGTCATCCGTTCACATCTGCCAGGATAGAAAAAGGGTACAGTACTTATTGCCTACCGACAAAATACATTCCCTGGACAAAGAAAACGATTACGACTCAAACGCCGAGTAGGCGTGGTTTGGAGACTTAGGAGTATCATGTAATTACTACGCTTGAAGACGCTAAACTGTTCCAAGTCTCTACGCTCACGCGAAGTTCTATGAGTAATTACTCTCTTGATGATCGCATCTTTCCCCAGCTTAAAGGTACTACAAGTCTTTCCAAACCTTGCTTCGTCCGAAATGAATCGCCTTTCTCCAACAGCTAGAAGAGATCAAAATAACGACTTAAAATTAAAATGGTTTGTTTTAACATGTTTGGTCGGTTTTATTTCTATTTTAAAATTATCTTGACCGTAATGAAAACACTGTACAGTGTCACGGCTAGCCTAACGGCTTAACTGCCGCTATCTCATTCAATCTTGTGCCTCTGGCGACCCGAGCCACGGTCTCTCTGAGTGCCTATTGTTGTTGTTGTTGTTGTGTTGCTTAATGTCCTCGGATGTCAGTTGACATATTAGGGACAAGCTGAGACCAATGCGTGAACATGGTTCAATATAGCTTTACGTCCACGGACAAGAGTGCCTATTATATATATATATATATATATATATAGAGAGAGAGAGAGAGAGAGAGAGAGAGAGAGAGAGAGAGAGAGAGAGAGAGAGAGAGAGAGAGAGGAGGGGGGGGGGAGAACGTAGAACAACAGTCCAAGTATGTCCTGGTTCTATAAAAAACAAAACAAAACAAAACACAAAGGCGTTGCGTGCACCGACCTAAGAATCTTCTTGTGTGAAGTCTGTCCCGTTTTCCGTCGGTATCTAAAATATTTTTACAAAATTTAAAATAAAGGGCGCATATTAAAACGAAGCCTAGATATTCACTTTTTATTTTGGTCCCTTTTTTCTCTTGGACAAAAACTTGCTCCGAAAAGGCTAGTTCCTTTAACTTAAGATTATGACTCGTCTCGCACCAGTAAACACTTTTGTGAGTTTGAATGGGCACTGAACCTACTTGTTAAGCGGGGAACCAAGATCAGGACCCTTTACATCGTCAGTATGGGTAGGTGAGTCACATTAGCCGACTATCGTTACACAAACAAGGAACTGTGTCACCCATACATCGCTTTTGTGCTTGTCGTTATAGTATAGCTTCTTCACCTTTGCGTTTGACGTCAGAACTGCTTGCTTTTCTAAAGAAAAGACACAAAATATCTTCAGCCAATGGCCTACATATGCGTGCCTTTCGAAAGAACGAAACAGATACACTCAAGCCAAAACGTTACGCGACTTAAAGAAGTAAGGATGGTATTTCGTTTCATCTTTTCATCAAATAAGGTCACATACCAATTTCACAAAGTCGATACTGATTTGTCAACTTACTAACACTGTGGACGATCACTCCTGTGGATGCGAGCTGATGCATGCAACTGTCTAGCAATTTTATGCATTCTGAACATCGAAACACGTTAAGGGTTAAAAAGAACGCTTATTTAATATGACAACACACAACGTGCGAATTTTCGGGGCAAGCCCCTTTTTTCCAGCAACAAAACAACACTTAAACAAAAGTTAAATGGTGAAAAATGAAATGTAGGCTACTTATCTGATTTTGGTTGCGGTATTCTGGTGTCCGGTGTTTGGAAAAATACTTTATTCTGTGTGTGTGTGTGTGTGTGTGTGTTGGTGTGTGTGTGTGTGTGTGCGCGCGCGCGCGTGCGTGCGTGCGTGCGTGCGTGCGTGCGTGCGTGTATATTTTTCAAATGCCGCAGTAAGCCAAGGCGTTGCCAGCATCCAGTGACGTAATAGATCCTGAACCTGAATTCGTACGTAATATTGGCAAAATTACGAATTTCTACGCACATCAGGCACGTTTTTCACGTGTCCTCCACGCGGTGCTGAGCATGTGTGAAACATTTTGCACGGTGAATGGAAGTAGACAAGTGAATAAGCATTTTACCGTGGAGGTTCGTGGATGAAGTTTACTGAGGTTTGAACATCTGTGCGTTATTGCCAAAAGCTGTTTAACTTTTGAGCTTGAGTATACTTGTAAACTTCTTGAAAGACCTTCCCAACAATACCACTTCGTTATAAACAAATTATCGTACAACAGGAGATTAGCCACTGTGGGGGTGTTTCGTGCTGTAATGATACACACATGGCCCTACATTATATACACACGCATGTGCGCCCGCGACCAGATGTCTTAGAAGTCCTAGCCCTATTAACTTGCGTACAGTATTACTGAAATAGGCGTGTACAAGTTACCCAAGTTAAAATCGAAAAAAATATAATACAAAGTTTCGCCCCCTTTCCTTACGATTCTTCACTTCTGACGTCAAACTTGCGTGACAGTCGCAACCCATCAAAAGTGTCGCAAACCATCAAACATGTTATTATATTATTGTCTCAAGCAGAAACACATGCGCGCACGCACACACACACTAGAGCTTAGCACTATTTTATGATATACACACAATCAATGTAATTATTAATATATGAGACCACCGGGGGGTTCTAATGATTCACACACATGTTGACACGCGCTGAGACAGAGGACAAGAGAATCATTGGAGCATTAACGTTCTGTTGGCCACAACACTATAGTTACCTCAGGTCGGACAAACACCGCCAATGCGTAAGCCATAAGTCATAAGTCAATGCACATTTAAAACTCGTGGGAAGATTAGAGATGACGTGTCAGCCTCACAGTTGTAAAGTGTGTGACTGCACGTGATCAGAAACGATGATTGCATCAGTTCGGACTAGTTTGCGTGGCGAAACTGAGCTGGGCGAACAATCCGACTGCTGAAGAACGATCCCTCAACCAACTGAATAAGCATTAAGACACTGGATCGATCGTAACATCATTTCATCATTCATGCTGCAATCACAGCATGCCAGCACTGTACATACTCTGTTACAGCTGGTGTTCTTTTCATTGCACTGTTGGGACTGAGAGCCAGATCTACATATATATATATATATATATATATATATATATATATATATATATATATATATATATATATAACCTGACAAATCTGAATAATCGCAGCACTGTGCAGGTGCACGAACCGTTTGAATGATGAGCGTGTAGTGTGTAGTCAGTATAACTATAAGCTCAATTAATAATCAGAATCAGAATTAGAAAATGTATTGTCCAAACACATGTTTCCTGGTGTCAACCAGGTAGTTTGTCTTGTGGTGCAGAGTAGCAAAAATAAACAATAAAAAATAAATATAAACAGTGCACAATAAATAATAACAATACTTTAACATTGCAACAAAGGATAATAGCACGCCACACACACACACAGAGCAATGTCAAATAGTTCACAGACATGATCTAATACACACCTGCAACTGTGATGCAAATATTATACAAGGGATTTGTAAAATTAAAAGAAAAGAAAAAAAGAAAAAAGAAAGAAAGAAGAAAACCTAATCATTCTGTCAATTTGTATCGCTGGTGATAGCAAATAAGCGATGCTGTCCAAAAACAAACAAACAAAAAGTCCATGCATGACATAAACAAACATGCAGATATATATACCAGTGCCAAGAACGTGAAACACACACAAGCTGCATCAGCATTTCCGCAAGTGATGAAATCCCTTTTTATGAGAGGACACTGACTGCCAACAACATCAGTTAGTTGGTTTAAACAAAGTTTATTTACATTCATGAAAATATGGACAATCAAAATCATTGTATGAGCATTAAACAAGCTAGGCTCACAAACATAATTTACTAATTAATTCATTTTGCAATAACAGGTATGTATGTTTATATTAAACAACATGAAAACAACAACAAAAATCAATCAAAATCAGAGAGAGAGAGAATGCTCTTATGCGCTGCCAGTAACTATTTAATTGAGTTTGTCATTCTATGGCAAAATGGCCGGACTGGACAATGAAGTCTTGGACAGCTTTAAATATTACTGAGTTTATATTGTTTGATATGTTTGATATGTGCATAACAATGTTAGTTAGTTGGTGCTTGGAGCCTGCCTTTTGCCACAATGCATTATATAAGTTTACAGCTTATACTTCCAGCTGAGTTGCAAAAAAAGGAGAAGAGAGAACAGAAGGAAAAAAATACAGAAAAGATAATGTGATGACTATTGATTCAATCTGCACAGCCAGGCCAATCATGCCACTAAACTTAAATCTAGGACTAGGAGACAGTCTGTAACCCAGACTTTGGAGAGGACACAGCCTGTAACCCAGACTGAGACAGTGAGAGTGGAGTAAGTAACTTGGTGTTTTACGCCCAGTCACCCATTAGGGTTATATCAGGACCAGTGAGAGTGGAAACAGTCTGTGACCTACACAGGTTCTATATAATAGTCTGCAGCAAATATTAATATTACATACTTGTTTTGCAGGAAAGCAGTGAGTCAGAGTTGGAGATAGGTGTTTTCAGAAGCAAACACTGACAGTTTAAAAAGTGATGGACATCTAACTATTTGCATGAATTTATCTCTTAAGTCATAGTACATGATAATATGATTATGAAGTGAATTTCAGTTTCAGTTTCGTTGTTGAAAAATGCACATTCTAGGTCTGCCTCAACAGCAAAGAGAGAGAGAGATAGTTTTGTGTGGGGGCATTTTAAATATGTGTGTGTGTGTGTGTGTGCGTACATACGTGCGTGCATGTGTGTGTGTGTGTGAGTGTGTACTGAAGTGTCTTCACTAGTTATCTAGAATGCATGTCCTGTGCAAGAAAGTGTGACATAAAAGACATGACATGTTTTATAATTCTAATCATGTGACAAAAAAAGGATGAGATCAGAGTGAGGGGGGAGACAGAGTAGGGAGACAAAAGTCCTTCAGGGAGACAGAGTAGGGAGACAAAAGTCCTTCAGGGAGACAGAGTAGGGAGACAAAAGTCCTTCAGGAAGACAGAGTAGGGAGACAAAAGTCCTTTGGATGAGACTATCAACTGAGGTTCCCCGTGTGTATACGCATGCAAAAAGATCAAATATATGCACATTAAATTTAAAGTCCCTATAGTCCATGTCAGAGTTCAGTGGATTATTTATGGAAACCCCAAAATAACCTAGTACGCACTAAAAGTGTCAGACTCAGAATCTTCAGAATTTTGAGCATGTAGTGTAACTTATTGTTATTAATGTTACTACTGTCATTGCTATTGGCAAAGAAGGCATGTAAGACCAAAATATTAGACAACAAATGAACTGTAAAATAATAATGATAATAATTAACATAACAAAATAAAGCTGGTGGCACCGAAGGTGAAAACTATTCCTGACTGCAACCATAAACTGGTGTACAGTTGCATGGTGTATGCAGAACCTGTGCTGAGACAGCAGCAGTCTGACATGGCACTAGCCATGTAACAACTAAACAGCACTGCAACCACTTTGGTGAATATTCAGAACACGCCATGTAGAGCTACAGTCATTCATTCAGTCATATATGACTAGAGCACAGTGGGTCTGCTCAGAAGTAGAGAAGAGCACTATGGTTGCCACTGTGCAATGCTTAGGGCTCATCTTGAGATTAGGCACTCAGCAAGTGTACTATAAAATTATATAAAATGAACTAAATCATAGACAGTGCAATGATCTACAATGCTTTGTACATGTATACATTTATCAGAATCAACAATTACTGTATCTTCTGCACTGTGAACATGTATATATATATATATATATATATACTTCATTTTGTGTGTCAAAGGTGTTTTTTGTGCCTTACAAATTGTCACACACTCATTCATTGATCATAATTCATATATAAAACAAAATTAAAAATGTATAATTTGGTACTTAGAGTTAAACAGACTTCACAATAAAAATTATAAAAACAAATGTCTTACCTTTGCTGATCCTGGCAGATCGTGCTGAAGTTCATCTTTCAGTTGAACAATTTCTTCCTTGGAAAGTAGCTGATAAATCATGGTGAAGATGTCTGGCCCCACACCGTCTTACAGGAGAATCTTGAACACCAATAACAAATTTGGTTCCCCGCTTCAGTCTTTGTGCTGTTCAGGCTTCCTTGGTGTTAGTATTGCGAGTATTCAGCCCAACCCTGTTTACAGTCACTTTTACAGAAAAACAAGCTGTGTCAAAGTTTTGATTACCCTGTTCTTGTCACTGTGACAGTTCTGTGCCAAGATGACACATACAAAATTTAAAAAAATCAAACAAAATCCTCGTGACCGATGCAGTCAGTCATCCATACGATAAATAGGGCTTTCGATCAGTTCTTCAATCAGCATCAGGCCTTCGGCTGACTGGCAATTCTAAAAATCACGTATCATAATAATAATTTATAACAACTCCCACGTGCATACATCTGCGCGTGACTGAGAGTTATTCAGCGATCGTTGTAAAAACCACACAAGCAAGAAGTTGTCCAGAATAGTAAATCGTTTTATGCTAGCCTGGAGCAGAGTAGTGGACTCTCACTGGTCGCGATTGTCAACTCCGAAGGGCCAAGAGTGACGCAACCAGTCGTCGGCCTTGGGGCGCCTGTGCAGTCTGGAACCGTCTTAGTATCGCAAAGGTGAGCCAGACAGGGTTCCTAATCTTGAACAAGAGAAAGGCCGCCGCTTAAGGGCAAAGGGTATAGATACAGTTATATCGGTCACAGTTCCACTTGAGCAGAAGTCGGTCGAAGAAGAAAACAGTTCAGTGAAGCATATAAAAAGTCTAACTCGAAGGCCACTGCCAGAAAAGACCCGAAGATAATGCACAGAGTTTTGGGGATGCTTCTTCTGTCACGATCCTCTGTCTGAGTGTCGTCTGAGAAAATTCAGCGAACCCGGGCTTTATATTTAAAGGCTGGAGCTGAACCATGCGGCAGTCATAACACACGTAGGACCGCGAAGCACTAGGCTAACATGCACCTCGCAACGCGGGCACACACGCATGCAGTGACAGACGCGCACACGCGCTTCGTCTCGATGTGCTGCGAATGTCGACGAGTCCAGTCCCCGAAGATCAAGCAACACAAAGTACAACGACGAAGCGTTTCCTTCGCACTCGTAAGTCCGTTCCGGGTTCAGTTTGGGAACCCTCAGGCGGCCTGGTATTGGCGAAGGCGTGTGTGTGGCACCCTTGTGTTTGTTTACCAGGTGAAGGTCGGCCGGCGCAGAATCACGTGGGACACACGCCGGCATTTGACCTTTCTGCGGGAGCAGCTAGTTTGTGAATTTTTCAATGGGCACTAATAAATGAATAATCCTCTCTGTTAGAATTAATGAAAGCTGAAAATGAGTAATTTGGTCATTTTATATTACAGTAGTAACTTACTATCATTATTACTATTAAAAAGAAGACATTTGTATATTAATGGTTAAGCTGTAGCTAACGACTTTTTACACGCAAGATTTGTCCCTCATTAAAAAAACAACCAAGTTAATGTATGCACGCAGACGATCACATGCACGCGGGCTGAGGTGGTCTGTGAAAGGACGGTCGGTGCATGTTGACACTAAGGGCGATGGCGTGAGATGGTCGTGGAGATCCTGGTGACAAGCCCTGCAGTCCATATAACTGGTGAATAAAATAAAAAGAGGAAAGACACTGGATCCGACTTTTGCTAATATGATGTGTTCACGGCTACACTTCTCGCGAGTTTCACTGACTCGGTGGGAGGTCAAAGACGTGTTGTTTCAACGCTACTTTCGTTTTTAGGTTTACAATCGTGCGTATGCATTGAATGAACGCATCAAAACGCACACACACACACACACACACACACACACACACACACACACACACACACACACACACACACACCACACACACACACAAACGTGAACACACACACACACTGCGGCACACGGCCTCAGTCTCACGACACGTATGTGCTTGGGAGTATATATCAGTCAGTTATATCTATGCAATACGTATATAGGATATACTGGCACACACACGGCATCACCCACTCACCCACGCGCGCGGGCACACACACACACACACACACACACACACACACACACACACACACACACACACACACCACACACACACACACACACACACACACACACACACACACACACATAGTTTTGTACGCCGAAAGGTTTTCAAGTGACTGGTGGAATCTCTGTGCCGGTGTGTCTTGTGTCAGTGTGTGTGTGTGTGTGTGTGTGTGTGTGTGTGTGTGTGTGTGTGTGTGTGTGTGTGTGTGTGTGTGTGTGTATGTGTGTGTTTGTTATGTGTGTGTGTCGTGTGTGTGTGTGCGTCTGTCTGTCTGTCTGTCTGTCTGTCTGTCTGTCTATCTGTCTCTGTCTCTGTCTCTCTCTAAATTACTAACTGGACACCCTCATGTAGTTTTTAGTGATGTCAGTGATGTGTGGAATTCAGCCTCTTTCCAACGGAGAATCAGTGTCTTTCAGCATACCTCGAACTAACAGCAAAAACATGCAATACTGAATCAAATTGTAAGTCAATGCCTGTAGCTGTACCGGCTTTTCATTGAGCTGTTCGTCAGTAGCGGGAGAAATTCAAAGTGTAGCAACTGCGAGAACTTTAAAATCAACCGATGGCTTTTAAACGTGGCTGGTGCGAACGGTTGCCGTGTCATGTGCTGCATCAGTTGTGCAGCGCAGAACTGAACAACCCAGACCGCTCAGCAAACACAAGACGAGTTGACACAAGGATCGGTTACGGTTTTCACTGGGAGTGAGGTAAAGTCGGCCGGCCGCCCCAGACCGAGCCGGTTAGGTCAGTGTCATTGTCAGTGACCTGTATGCCCGCCTTGGACTGAGTCATGGCAGCGACCCCCCCCCCCTCCCCCCCACCCCACCCCACCCCCCCGACACACACACACACATACACATAGGGCACGTACACACACACACACACACACACACACACACACACACACACTGTGACAAACACACACGCACACGCACACACACACGGCACAGGCTCCTCCGCGCTCTCTCTCTCACACACAACACACACACACACACACACACACACACACACACACACACACACACACACACACACACACACACACACACTCACAGGCTCCCCCCCCTCTCTCTCACACACACACACACACACAGGCTCCCCCTCTCTCTCTCTCTCCCTCACACACACACACACAACACACACACACACACACACACACACACACACACACACACACACACACACACACACACACACACACACACACACACACACACATCAAATAATCTTTTGTATGGAGAGACAGGCAGACATCCGCTATTTATTAGAACTGCTGTGAAATGCATAAAGTACTGGATCAGGCTAATTAGACTACTATTATCAAGATTATATAGGCAGATTTACGAAATGCTTCTGTAATGGCGTGGAGCGTAGAAGGACAGAGACCCAGGCAGCGGAGTCTGTCGAAATGGAGACCACAGCAGGCGTACGGCAGCAATCAGGTTTTATTCTACAGCAGCAGACAACTTTTCAGCACACCCAAAATCCTTGTTCTTGTTCTTATGTTTTTGCTTAATGTCCTCAGATGCTAAAAGCATATTAGGGACAATCCCGGCTATAAAGTAAGCTTGTCTTGGATATATCATAGTTAAATCATGGGGGAGACGGGGGGGGGGGGGGGGGATGGGGAGGAAGAAAGCTTGGTCCACTTGCGGATCAATATTTGGATCGGGATATGAGGTCGCTGGAACAAAGGGGGAATGAGGGGTGAGGGGAGAGATGAGATGTGTCCACCTGCGGATCAATACTGGGGTCAGGGTGCTGGGTCGTCTTGGCTGTACTGGGGCATTCACTCGTAGAACTGGGCAGCACGCTAGGGGCCGGTTAAAAGATCGTCGTCCACTATTTACAGTTAA
>JABMCL010002291.1:240000-250000 GCA_018857735.1 Alviniconcha marisindica | reverse complement strand
AAACACACACACACCACCCACACACACACACACCACCCCGAAAACACACACCCCACAAAACTCCTCTCTCTCTCCCCTCGCACGCAACACACACACACACCCACACACACCCACACACACACACACACACTCCTCTCTCTCTCTCCCCTCGCACACACACACAACACCACCCACAACACACACACACACAAAACCCCAAACACACACACACCACACCCCCACCACACACACACACCCCACACACACTCCTCTCTCTCTTTTCTTCTTTTCTTCTCTCCCCCCCCTTTTTCCCCCCCTCTCTCTCCTCTCTCTCTCTCTTCTCTTTTCTCTCCTCATAGATATATGCGCTCCACCCCCCGTCTCTAAAAGGGGTTCACCCATTTTCATTTTCCTTTCAGTTTCATTAAAGATGGTATCTATTTTTTGGGGAAAACCCCATATTTTTTATATCTGCCTCCACCCCATCCATCAGAATTTGTTTGATAGAATCACTTTTATGTATGGCTATTCTCCGCTCCCCCGCAACCCCTACATGAGTGACTATTTTTTTTTTAAGCGCTTTTTATTTTTTTTTTTTTTTTTTTATTTTTTTTTTTTTTTAAATAGCCAACGCATTTGGTGTATTTTAAAAACGCTGACATAGCTGGGGGCCTGTAAAACGGGCCTCCGCTCAGCGCTTTCTGTGTACCCCCATAAAACCCATGCCCCATGTCTCTTCATCCCAAAGCCACATACAAAGGGTGTATGCGCGTTTAGCTGTAACCTGCCCCGGGCACTTTTGGCAAAAATGCCCGGGGAACCTTTTAAGCAGCCCATTCTTGTTTCGGGCCCCTTTCTGCCCCCTGGAGAAAAAATTCTCCCGCCGCCCCCTGCGGGGACTCGGACCCGCCCCCTTTCAATAAACGAGCCCGGGGCGCTCAAACCACGGGAACCACCCCCGCTCCCCCCCCCCCCCCCCGCCCCCCCCCCCGCCCCCCCCCCCCCCCCCCATTTTTCAGTTTCAGGGGTGTATCTACGCATTTTAAAAAAAACCCCTAAAATTTATGCGCTCCGCCCATGTCTCACAAGTTAAAAACCGGGGGTTTAACCAGCGGCAGTTTTTCGTCTGACTGACAAATGGCCCCCCTCTCGCCCTTTAAAGGAAGATCGTCAAAGCGCTTCCTCTTTCCTCTCCCTTTTCCCCGCCCCGGTATCGTGGGGTGGAAAAGCCCCCCGAAGGGAAAAAAAGAAAGGCGTAGGTGCGGGGTTTTGTGGAAAATTTTTTTCCCCGTTCCATATAAAGGGAATTTTTTCCCTTTATTCATTTGCGTTTCATATGTGGGGAAAATAGGTAGGTAGGCCTGCTTTCTTAATGTCCTCAGATGTCGGCTGACATATTAGGGACAACTGGACCCAAAGCCCCAAGCACGGTTCAGTTAGCTTTTTCGTCCACGGAAACCAAAGGCTCGTCAGGACGGACAGCCCGGGGCGGCCACCTCATCTCCACACACTCCTGACCCGTGGGGGTTTGGGGTGTGAAAATAAATGACGCCCTTTTTTTTTATTTTTTTTGTTTTTGTTTTTGTTTTTTTGTGGTTTTTTTTTGTTTTTGTTTTGTTTTTTTGGGGGGGTGGGTTTTGGGTTTTTGTTTTTTTTTTTTTATTTTTTTTTTTTAGGTTTTTTTTTGTTTTTTTTTCATCAGCAGCTTAGCAAGGAGTAGTTGTTAGACAAGGTTTGACTGAACCTAAACTACTACAATCCTTTGTAAAACAAAGCTTTCGAGTTCCAAGGAAAAACCAGTTCAGCTGCATTTATCTGAGACTTGCTCGGCGAAGTAACCGTACTTTTCATCATCGTAACATTCTTCCAGACACTGAATAGGAAAACAACGTAGCTGAACCAAAGCAGATAATGTCCTAGTTCTGCATCTCATTTCTCACCGTTTAACTGTTGTTCAAGTGTTCTTTGGTAGCTTGCGTATTCGCGTGCTGCGTTTTGTCCTAATAAAGGGCTTTTTTTTTTTTAACCTTTTAATGTGTTTGGATCTTTTTCGTAAAAAAAATCCAAACACATAGAAGGTTCAAAAAAAGCTATTTATTAGGACAAAACGCAACACAAAACCCAAAAAAAATTTGGGGGAAACAATATATCAATATAAAAAAGACAATTAAACAACTGTTAAAAGGTGAAAAACAAATTTTTAAAAAAAAAAATAAAATAAAAAAATCTTTTTTTTGAACCTACAGTCATTCTTGTTTAAGATTTTCAAACGTAACAAAGTTTTAGCTAAACCAAAAGCGAACTTTTCTACACGGGGCCAAAAAACACTTCCGCGATTTACAATCGTGCCTTTAGGGGCCGGCCCCAAAAAAGTTTAAAAAAAAAAACAAAGAAAAAAAAATTTTTCAAAGCGTTTTCCCCCCAAGGCAGCTAGACAAAAGGAAACCCCGCGAGTGTTTCCGATTGTGTTTTTGCGTACTTAAAAAATTTTGGGGCAAATGAGGGCCCCAAAAAGTGTTAGTGCGCGTCACAAGAAGGGGGAACAGAACGGAGGTAAGCTCGCCAGTAGCACGCGGGAAAACAGCCACAGGATACGGGTGAGACACTCGCGGGTGTTGCCCAAAATTAAAACCCCGGGGCTGCGTTGGCGTGCTTTACGGAGAAACGTGAGGGGCCCGTTTGGCCTAGCGGAAGGGCAAGGGCGTTAGGGCTGGTAAGCAGAAGGACTTCGGGTTTGATTCTTCTTCGGAGGGAATTTTAAAAATAACGCTCAAATAAGCATACTGCTTTCGTGTTTCCTGTCTTATTTGTTGGAAGTTTGAAGAATTTTTTTTTTCCGAAAATTTTTTTTTCTTCCCTTTCGGTGAGCCGATTGAAAGCGGAAGGATTTTTGGTATTAAAATTTTCCTTTTTTTACAAACTTTTCAAAAAAATCAAACAAAATGAAATGGTGCTTCCCAAAAAAAGGGGAAATTTTTTTTTATTTTTTTTTTTAAAATTGAAAAATTTTAAAATTTTTTAAAGTCCTTTTTTTTTGGAATATTGCCCCAAAAAAATTTTAGGTTGTGGCCCCCTTTTCCAATTGCTTTCGAACCCAGGTTTTGGGGGGAGACAACCAAACACATTTTAAAAGGTTAAAAAAAAAAGCCCTTTATTTAGGACAAAAAAGCACCAAAAGAAGTCCAAAGGGGCCCCCTTTTAAAAAGAAACGGGGGAAATGAGTGAGAAATGGGAAATTATTGTTTTTTGATTGTTTTTATTATTTTTGGAAGAATTTTTTAACGTTTTTTTTAAAAAACGGTTCCCCGGGGTCTCGAAAACAGCTTAATGGGCCGGAAATGAAATTTGTTTTAAAAAAAATTTTATTATTAGGGTTTTAAAATTTAAAAATTGCCAAAACACCCTTGCTTTTTAAACGTGTAGGAAAACCCCAAAAAAATAAACCAAATTTCCCCAAAAAAAAAATAACCCCCCCCCCCCCAAAAAAAAAAAAAAAAAAAAAACCACACAAAAAATAAAAAAAAAAAAAAGCAATAGGCTCATTTATATTCACACCCCAAACCCCACAGTTCAGGAGCTGGGGGAGAGTCGAGGTGGCCGTCCTGGGTGTCCGTCCTACGACCTTTCTGGTTTCCGTGGAGTAAAGCTAACTAAACCGTGCTTCGGCTTTGGTCTCAGTTTGCCCCTAATATTAAGACTCGGGGACATTAAGCGCACTGCCTACCTACCTAATTCACCATATAAAACGCAAATGGATGAAGGAAAATTCATATATGGAACGTGAAAACTTCCACACAAGCCGCACCTACGCCTTCTTTATTCCTTCAGGGGGCGTCACGCCATCGATCCCCGGGCGAGGGGAGGGAAAGGGGAAAGCGCTAGACGATCTTCCTTGAAAGGGCGAAGAGGGGGCCCCTTCGTCAGTCGACGAACACTGCCGCTGGTTCAACCCTCGGGAAAATTGTGAGACACTGGGGGGGAGCGCATAAATTTATGGGTTTTTGGGGTGCTAGATAAAACTGAATGAACTGGGGGGGGGGGGGGGGGGGGGGGGGGGGGGGGGGGAGCGGGGATGGTTCGTGGTTAGAGGCCGGACCGTGATTGAAAGGTCCGGTCCCAGTCCCTGCAGGGGCGGCGGGAAATTTTTTTCTCCGGGGCAAAAGGGGGAAAAAATGACGTAAAGGATCCGGTCATTCTGCCAAAGTGCAGGTGGCAGGGTTTCAGCAAAAACCGATACCCTTACTATGTGGCTTTGCATGAAGGACTGGGGCATGGGTTTTTGTGTACACAGAACGCCGAGACGACTTTTTTACATGGGACCCCATGTCAGCGTTGTAATACACCCCTTCGTTTGGGTATTTAAAAATAAAAAAAAAAAAAAAATAAAAAAAAAACGCGCTAAAAAAAACTACCCCCCACTTCCCATGTAGTGAGTATGCGGAGAGCGGAGAATAGCCAAACTAAAATTGATTTCTTCAGCAACTTCTAAATGGATGGGGGAGCGCGTATAAAAAATAGGGGATTTTCCCATGTTAGATCCTCTTAAAAGGGAATGAAATGAGGGGGGGAACCTCGAGAACGGGATGGAGCCATATATCTATGAGAGAAAGAGAGAGAGAGAGAGAGAGAGAGAGAGAGAGAGAAGGGGAGAGAGAGAGAGGGGGGTGTGTTGTGTGTGTGTGTGTGTGGGGTGTGTTTTTGTGGTGTTGTGTGTGTGTGTGTGTGTTGTGTGTGTGGGTGGTGGTTGGGGAGAGAGAGAGGAGGAGGGTGGTGTGTGTGTGGTGTGTGTGTTGTGTGTGTTGTGTGTGCTGGGAGGGAAGGGGAGTGTTGTTTTGTGTGGGGTTTGTGTGGTTGTGTGGTGTGTGTGTGTGGGTGTTGTGGTTGTTGTTGTTGTGTGGTGGTGTGTGTGTGTGTGTGTGCGTGCAGAGAGAGGGGGGATTTTTTTTTGTGTGTGGTGTGTGTGTGTGGTGTGTTGGTGTGTTTGTGTTGTTGTGTGTGTGTGTGTGTGTGTTTTGTGTGTGTGCGGGAAGAGAGAGGAGTGGGTGGTGTGTGTGTTGTGTGTGTGTGTGTGTGGTGTGTGTGTGTGTGTGTGTGTGTGTGTGTGTGCAAAGAGAGAAAGGGGAGGGGTGTGTGAGAGAGGGGAGGAGGAGAGAGAGAGAGAGAGGGGGGGGGGGGGGGGGGGGGGGGTGTGTTGTCTGTGTGTGTGTGTCTTAGGAGAAGAGAAGAGGAAAGAGGAGAGAGAGAGAGAGAGAGAGACCAACAGACAGACAGACAACGACAGAAACAACGACAGACAGCAGACAGACAGACAGACAGACGACAGAGACGAAACAGACAGACAGAGAGGGGTGTGTGTGTGTGTGTGGTGTATGTTTTGTGTGTGTGTGTGTGTGTGTGTGTGAGAGAGAGAGAGGGAGAGAGGGGAAGGTTTTGGGGTGTGTGTTTTGTGTTTTGTTTTGTGTGTTGTTGGTGTGTGTGGGGTTGTGTGGTGTGTGTTGTGAGAGAGAGAGAGAGAGAGAGGAGAGAGGAGAAGAGAGAGAGAGAGACAACAGACAGAAGAAACAGACAGACAGACAAGACAAGACAGAGACAGGATAGAGACAGAGAGACACAGACCAGACAACAGCAGACAGACAGACAGACGACAGAACAAAGAATTTGGGAGACGAGAGAGAGAGAGAAGAAGAGAGAAGAGGAGGGGAGAGAGAAGAGAGAGAGAGAGAGAGAGGCGTTGTGTGTGTGTTGTGTGGAAGAGAGAGGAGAGAAGAGGGAACAGACACAGAGGGGTTTTTTGTGTTTAAAGAGACAGACAGCCCGGAAAAGCCCGAGAAGTGGGGGAGAGAAGAGAGAGGGGAGTTTTTTGGGGTGTGTGGTGTGTGTGTTGTGTGGTTGTGTGTGGGGGTTGTGGTGTGTGTGTGTGTGGTGAGAGAGAGAGAGAGAGACAGAGACAGAGACAACAACAGAAAACAGCAGAAACAGACGAGAGGGTGTGAGAGAGAGAAGAGAAGAGGAGGAGAGAGGAGAGAGAGGAGAGGAGAAAAAAAAGGAAAGAGAGGGTGTGTGTGGTGGTGTGGGTGTGTGGTGTGTGGGGGTGTGTGTGTGTGTGTTGTGTGTGTGTGTGTATGTATGTGGGGGGTGTGGGGTGTGTGTGGGGTGTTTGTGTGGGGTTTTGTGTGTGTGGGGTTTTGGTGTGTGTTGGGGGTTTTGTGTGTGTGGTGTGTGTTGTGTTTGTGTGTGTGTGTTTTGTGTGTGAGAGAGGGGGAAAACAGACAGAAAAGAGAGAGTTTGTGTTTGTGAGAAAAGGGCAGACAGACAGGGACGAGACAGGGGAAGAGGAGAGAGAGAGAGAAAAGAGGAGTGGTGTGGGGTGTTTTTGTGTGTGTGTGGGGGTGGGGTGTGTGGGTGTGTGGGGGTGTGTGTGTGTGGGTGTGTGGGTGTGTGTTTTGTGTTTTGTGTGTGTGTGTGTGTGTGTGTGGGGGTTTTGGGGGGGGGGGGGAAAAAGAGAGAGAAGAGAGAGAGGAAGAGAGAGAGAGAGAAGAGAGAGGAGAGAGAGAGAGAGAGAGAGAGAGAGAGAGAGAGAAGAGGGAAAGTGTGTGTGAGAGAGAGAGAGAGAGAGAGGGAGCCCGACAGACAGAGAGAGAGTTTGTGTGTGTAGAAAGACAGACAGACAGAGAGACAGAGAATGGTGAAAGGGAAAAATTGTGTGTGTGTGTTTGGGTGTGTGGTGTGGGTGTGTGTGTGTTGTGGTGTGTGTGGTGTGGTGTGTTGTTTTGTGTAAAGAGAAAAGAGAGAGAAGAGGAGGAAGAGAGAGAGAGGGGAGAGAGAGAGAGAGAGGGGAGAGAGACGAGAGAGGGGAGACAGAGAGAGAGAGAAGAGACAGAGAGACAGAGAGACAGAAAAGAGAGAAAGGAAAAGAACAGAGAGGAGAAAACTGAATCCCTTAGATCCATCTTAAAATGAACTGAACTGGGTAAACTTCTGGCGACCGGGGTTTGAGGCGCATAATATTGCTTTGGGGGTCTAGCGGGTAAAGGGTTTCATGATAGGAGTCGAGCACGACAAACAGGGGGGCAGCAAAAGTAAGCTCGCCCCCTTTTAAAAGTTTTAATTTTAATTTTTTGTAGACAATTTTTTATAACTGCTTTTTATTAAGGCAAATTGGTGTGGTTGTGGTGTGTGTGTGTTTTGTGGTTGTGTGTTTTGTGTTTGGGGGTGGTGTGGGGTGTGTGATGTGTGTGTGTGGGTGTGTGTGTGTGTGTGTGTGTGGGGGTGTGTGTGGGGTTTTGTGTTTTGGGGTGTGTGGGGTGTGTTTTGTTTTAAAAATTGGGCCCTCGTAAAAGAGGTAATTTTTTATGATAAAGCCCCAGGGTTGATGCCATTGGGGGTTTTTCATGGAAAACTTTTTGGAAGGGGCTTGTTTTTCTGTTGATGTACACGTAAATTTTAAAGATTTTTTTTAAAATTTAAAAATGAAAGTTTTAATGGGTGTACTTGACCACAAAACATTCCCCAGTGCAAATGTATTTTACACTTGGCAATTTCAATTGTGTTTTTATCTTAAAAAAAAACAAATTGGGAATTTTCCCTGGGCTTAAATACCCCTCTTGAACTCGAATGAAATTTATTTTCCAAAAATTTTCCCCTTTTTCTACCTTTTTATAACGTTCCTTTTTAACAAGGAAAATTTTAACAACCCAAAAAAATCCTTCGCAGATCTTCAAACTTTTCACACAAATAGAGCATACGCTCAAGCCAAAATGTGTGCAACCTTTAGAAATGAAGGCGCAAAGTCTGTTTTTTGTTTGGGGTATAATTTGCTGACATAGGTCGTTACATTTTGGAATTATAAGAGCAGTCTAATACCACTTATGTGAAAGACTTTAAATAAAAGGGAAACACACACACACACACACACACACACACACACCACACACACACACACACACACACTCAAAAAACCAACAACAACAACAACAGAGAAAGAGAGAAAAAACCCCAAAACAAAAAGACACAAAAAAAGAAAAACACACCACACACACACACACAACAAACAGAGAGAGAGAAACAGACAGACAGACAGAGAAAGAGAGAGAAACACACACACACACACACACACACACACACACACACACACACACACACACACACACACACACACACACACACCCCACACACACAAAAAAAAAACACAAAACAAACAGAGAGAGAGAAAAAAAAACAGACAGACAGAAAAAAAAGAGAAAGAGAGAGAAACCACACACACACACACACACACACACACACACACACACACACACACACACACACACACATTTCTCAACTCATTGCCACAGTAAACGATCCCCTTTGTGGACAACTTGGACATTTCCAAGCTTTTTGTCTGTATGCTTCACAAAGAGCCTGCCGGATACAAGCTGTTATATAAAACTGCCTAGCAATTGCATGCTGAAAAAATGGGATGAATATGGCTTAGCCACCTGGTACCACCAGTTGTGTGTGTGTGTGTGTGTGTGTGTGTGTGTGTGTGTGTGTGTGTGTGTGTGTGTGTGTGTGTGTGTGTGTGTGTGTGTGTGTGTGTGTGTGTGGTGGTGTGTGTGTTTGTGCGTGGTTTTGGTGTGGGTGTGTGTGCGTGTGTGTGGTGTGTGCGTGTGTGTTTGTGTGTCTG
This sequence comes from Alviniconcha marisindica, assembly GCA_018857735.1. Classification (NCBI taxonomy): domain Eukaryota; kingdom Metazoa; phylum Mollusca; class Gastropoda; family Provannidae; genus Alviniconcha; species Alviniconcha marisindica. Next base: position 241,356 of record JABMCL010002291.1, on the reverse strand, counting down.
AGTTTTGCGTGCGTGCGTGCGTGAGTGCGAGCGTGCGCGTGCGTATGTGTGTGTGCGCGCGCGCGCTTGTGTGCGTATGTGTGTGTTGTTTTCGCTTTTGCTTTTGTCTCCTGAATCGAAACTGTTTCACTCGTACATAGCACTGACAAAACGTGCAATTTTTTTTAATACTTTTTTTTTTTTAAACGCTCATCGAGCACGTTTTTCACGTGTTCTCCGTGCGGTGTAGAGTACGCGTCAAACTGATTACATGTTGAATGCAGGTTGGTGTGTGTAAAAACCGTGAATAAACCGTTCGCTTGTACAACTTTTGTGGAGCTAGTTTACTGAGGTTTGAACATAATATTACACATGTGTGTTGCTGTCAAAATTTGCTGGATCGTTTCGCTTGAGTAGGCTGCGTTATGCAAACCAGTTGCACACACATTCCAGACGGGTAGGTTAGTCCCTCCGATGCTACCCTCGTGTACAACAGCATAAAGCTAGTTCAGCTCTTCTAATTTTTCAATATTCTAGCCTACCAGGTTTCTGAGAAAGAATCACACACACACACACACACACACACACACACACACACACACACACACACACACACTGACAGACAGACAGACAGAGAGAGAGAGAGACAGACAGACAGACAGACAGACAGACAACAGACAGACAGACAACAGACAGACAGACAAACAAACAGACAGAGAGAGATCTAGTACACATACACACTGCACTTCAAATGTTATTTTATTTTTCGCATTCTTTGATCATGTACACACAAACGATACATCCAGACTAGAATGCACTCTAATTCTCGTCTCGTGCTAGTTGACAGGAAAGAGGTCAGGGTCACGCGAAAGGTTATAGGTCACTGCAGGAGCGCTGCTGCCAGAAGACTGCCTTTAATAAATCAACACACTGGATTGTAAACTATTGTGATTTTCTGACATTAAATGTTTTGTGATTTTCTATTAATTAAACTATTGTGATTTTCTGACATTAAATATTTTGTGATTTTTCTATTAATTAAACTGTTGTGATTTTCTGACATTAAATATTTTGTGATTTTCTATTAATTAAACTATTGTGATTTTCTGACATTAAATTTTGAATTATTAATTAAACTGTTGTGATTTTCTGGCATTAAATGTTTTGTTATTTTCTATTAATTGAACTACTGTGATTTTCTGACATTAAATTCTGACATTAAATTTTGAATTATTAATTAAACTGTTGTAATTTTCTGACATTAAATGTTTTGTGATTTTCTATTAATTGAACTATTGTGATTTTCTGACATTAAATTCTGACATTAAATTTTGAATTATTGATTAAACTATTGTGATTTTCTGACATTAAATGTTT